>JAPYYW010002954.1:0-21692 GCA_030522545.1 Cremastinae sp. A BG-2022a
TGTGCATTTTAAGGCATTTTTGAAAGCTTATATCTCGTAAATGGCACGGTCAAATAACATGTTCTTTTTCAATTAAACGTATTAAATAGTGTACTGCCCTTTGCTCAAAAAGAATAGGGGGGTTGCACGTAACTCAATTTTTTTGTTTCTGCCGAACCACCTTAATACTAGAGGTGTACGAATAATTCGAATAATTCGAATATTAATATTCGATTCGAAACTCGAATCGAATAATTCGAAATTTCGAATAATTGGAAAAAAATTGGAATAATTAGAAAAAAAAAATCAAATAATTCGAAAATTAGCGAATTATTCGGGAATTATTAAATTTTTCGTGAATTTTGGAGTGTTTTGAATTCAGGATTCGTTGTGTTCGGCATTAAAATATAAATAATATACATTTTATTTAAACCATGAAATAAAATTACAAAAATAGAACAATTGGTTAATTTTTTTTTTTTAATGAGAATGAAACAACATGAATAATATTGTAGCGAATAAAGTATTATCAAAATCACTACGTTTAAAAATTTGCTACAAATTTTTATTCAAAAATAATAAATACGATACTGAATCAATAATTTATTTTTAATGTTTTTAATAAAAAAATATATTACTCGAAAATGTAATATTTTGATGCACGGTGTAATGAACTTTGAATTAAAAACAATCGAAAATCCAGTGATAATTCGGTAATTCGCGAATTATTCGAAATTTTTTGAATTATTCCAAATATATCGAATTATTCGATTCGAACGATATTCGCACCTCTCTAATTAATACTTGAAGTAGTTCTTGTGAAAAATGAATTTTAATAAATTTTCTTGAAAATTTGCAAAAATCTTGTTCGATGTGATCTGAATATGTGATCTAAATTTTAAAAGGTTTTACTACGTAGAAGTCAAGATATTTATTGTTAAAAATCATGCTTTTTTTGTTAAAAATTAATTCCGGCATCAACTAAAAAATTCGTAACTTTTGAACAAATTGAGGTATTTGAAAAATTCCACCGTCACAATAAAGTTTGAGAATGGCATTTTTACGGAAAAAATCACGAACTCGATGAAAACAAAAGAAATACTTAAGTTTTTAGTGCCAAGTAGTGCATTTTTCGAAAGAGGAAATTTAAAGTTTCAAAAAATAATTCAATATATTGTTATGTTTACAAGTTTTTACATTTAAAGGAAATTATCGAAAATGTGTCTTCACGGATTTCCGATGAGCCGTGCTATAAGAGATGAAAAATCAATGTATGACTAAAAAATGCATAATTTTTCGAAAATAAATGAATAATCAAGCTATGACTCTAAAACATGTACAATTCTTTGAAAATATTCAAAAATTTTACAAGAAATAAAAAATTTACTCTGCCATTTCAAACGGTTCATGCCACAGTAAAATTTATCGTGGGTCGCTGGCGACCCGAGGCGTACTTTGTTTACTCGTTACAAAAATAAAATCGAAACTGAGAGGACGGGACTCGGCTGGAAGCGTCCTCGCTACCTAAAGTTATTTTAGAGCGGGTGTAGGTATTTTTCTCCTTCTTGAATTTTGAAAAATGAGACAAAAGAAAAATCGATCGGGTCTCCAGCGACTCACGATAAAGTCATCTGGTTAATTAGCAAACTGGTAAAAATTTGACAGAATATTTCGTTACAGAGTATCAACGTTCCAAAATAAAAAATATTTCTCGTGATTTCGAAAATCATGTGGATAAATCCTGAATTCTCACACCGAATTTTCATCAACATATTTCTTTTTTTTCTGCTGCAGGGTACAAGCAATTTATCCGATCCCCGACCCTCACACGATGCTCGACAAGCGTATGCACAACCTCGTCGCTTACGCGAGAAAGGTCGAGGGTGATATGTTCGAAATGGCCAACTCGAGATCCGAGTACTATCATCTACTGGCTGAAAAGATCTACAAAATTCAGAAGGAGCTCGGTGAGTACTCGCTCAAATATTTGTCACCCATTCCGCACCTTACCTTCGTGTCATGGACTCATTTACACTTTCATTATTTATTGTTAACCCTTTCGTGGTCACCAGAGGTCAAAATGACCCCAAGCGCAATTTTACTATAAGAATGACTATAAGTTAAAATTAAAAAAAAATACCTTTTTTGAAACGCCCACCATGGAGCTATTTTTTTCCCGTAAACTATGATATCTCAATCACCCTAAAATTTTATGAAAATATATTAAAAATTGCCAGAGTTATGATTTTTTTAGTAAAAGGTGGTTTTTTTTACGCATTGCATTCTTGCTGATTTTTTTCGCCATTTGGAAAATTTCATAAAAATTTTTTGCCATGATATTCTCAATCTGAAAAGAGCAAGTAAAATAGGTTGACGGATAAGATCTCTCACGTCTGACAGTTGCAGCTGACGTTATGATCGCTCTGTGAAAAGAGATAGATGCCAAAAGCAAAATTTAATTTGTTATTCCAAAAAAATAAAAAAAACTGTAGGACAAAATGCTTTCATATTTTGCAAGTGTATTCTGCATTTTACAAAGCTTTGAATAAGAATTTTTAATTTTACGGTCAATGACTAATTTTTGCATAAACTCATTATTCCCGGTGAATTTTTTAAATTTTATGAAATATGTGCATTTTAAGGCATTTTAAACGGTACGGTCAAATAACATGTTCTTTTTCAATTAAACGTGTTAAGGTAGTTATAGCTCTAAATCATAGTTATGGGATTTCGATGAAAATTTGTACAAAATTTCTTTGATATGATCTACATACGTGTACCAAAATTTAAAAGGTTTCACCGTGTAGATATCGATATATTTATTGTTAAAAATCACAATTTTCTGCTCTCTCCCATAAGAGCACACTTTAAATATTGTAATTTTTAACTCTAAATAATCTTGACTTCTGGACGGTGAAGCTTGTTGAAATTTTGTACAATTCTTTATGGTACTTCGAAGAAGTTTTCCTCAGTTTTTTTTATAAAAATCTCACAACTTTATTATCCATGATTTTCTTAGGTAAATAACGAGTACAAGTCATTTTGGATAATCTTGGATTTTGTATATGTTGTTCTTAAATCGCAACAACTTTTCTTAATGAACTTACGGTAGTACAACCGAGACAGTCTATTCAAAAGTTTGTCCTTATGTGTTAACTAAATGTGGCTCTTATAAAATATTCGAAAAAGCAACGCTTTTCAATGTATAATATCTCGATTTCTAGATGGTGAAGCTTTGTCATATTTGACACATGTTTTCATGTGATATTAAAAAAGACCTGTGCAAATTTTTAAGAAAATCTGTTTCAACACGCTTTTGCGGTCGTACTACCTTGAGGTAGTTTTATCGGTACACTCAAATCAACAGTTTTTATTTCAATTTATCTCGATACCATGTGGTTTTTGAGCCTAAGTTTATTAAGAAAAGTTGTTGAAAATGGTTTCAAGAATAACATACTCAAAATTCAAGCTCATCCAAGGTGACCTGTACTTTGTACGTATGTATGAAAATTTAAAAATCACAATCTTAGGATTTTTTTTAACTTGAGGAAGCCTCTTTGAAGTACAATAAAGAGTTATGCTAAATTTTAAGAAGGTTCACAATCTAGATTTCAAGATATTTAGGATTGAATATGGCAATATTTAACACGGGCTCTTATGGGAGAGCACTGAAAATAGGGATTTTTAACAAAATATCTAAATTTCTACGTGGTGAAACCTTTTAAAATTTGTTATACGCATATGCATATCATATCAAAAAGTGACTGTACCAATTATCAATAAAATCTTAAATAGTCGATAAAACTATAGAACTACCTTAAGCTCAAAAATTATATGATACATAGATAAATAAAGAAAAAAATCTTTTTATTTGACTGTACTGTTAGAACGGCTTTAAATAACGTACTGTCAGTTGCTCAAAAAAAAGGGCTTACACATAACTCACTTTTTCCATCATTTCTGCCGAACCACCTTAGAAATCCCCGAGCCAACCTCAATAAAAAATCATCCGAGTGAAAAACGTTCTCCCAGATAACTCTCAATCCCCCCACGAACCCACCCTTCGTCATCCTGACAGAACCACTAACAAAAATCGTAAAACGAACGAAAAAATAAAAAAAAATAAAAAAACATTGAAAAACAGACGAGAAGCGACAAAAGAGGAAGGAGCAGCAGTTGGCGCAGCAGCAGCAGCAGCCTCAGAGCCAGGCGGTGGCGGGTCCGAGCCAGAGAACGTGCGCGCCCCCGGGAGTTGCAGGAGCGGTGCAGCCCCCACGAGCAGTTCCACCAAATCTCCGGAGTCACTCGCCAGGGATGGGCCAGCTGGGGGCGTTGCCTGCGATGGGAATGGCCCACAACCGGATGCAGTTTCCTCAGCAGCAGCAGGCTCAGCAGCAGCAGCAGCAGCAGGCCCAGCAGCAGGTTGTCCAGCAGGCGGCGCAGCAGCAGCAACAACAGCAACAGCAACAGGCGGCCCAGCAGCAGGCCCAGCAGGTTGCCCAGCAGGTTGTCCAGCAGCAGGTTGCCCAGCAGCAAGCCCAGCAGCAAGCTCAGCAGCAGCAGCAGCAACTCGTCGGCCCTCCGGGTCCTAGTCCAAACGGTCAGACGACGACGAACCAGAGCATGGTCCAGAACACGGGGCTGAGTCCGTTCGGGCAGCCGCAAATGTCGCAAGCGAGCCTGACGACGACAACGACATCAGCGACCTCTAGTCAATTCCCAACGTCGAACGGTACCGCCGGTTTGCCGAACAGCTCCCCGGTCCAGGGCCAGCACCAGTTCCCGGAGCTTATGAAAGTCAGGCTGGCCCAGGCCCAGGCTGCCCAACAGCAGCAGCAGCAGGACCAGCAGCGCCAGCAGTCCCAGCAGCAGGCCTCGAGCGCCCCGAGCCAAAACGTAAACGCCTCGGCGATGCCCCAGGCTCCCTCGCCATTCAGCGGGCTTCAGCAGCAGACGAACAATCAGCAGAACAATCAGCAGTTCCCGAACAGCAGGCCGATGTCGGCCTCGACGCCGAACGACAGCGGGATCTCGGTGACGACGCCACAGACGATACCGCCACCGGCCTCGAGCGGGCCGAGCCCCGGAGCTGCCCCGACGACGAACGGACCCCAATCGGTAACCTCCACACCGAACACGCCTCTAGTTCCTTCACTGATGACGCCGAATCAGACCGTACCCTCGGCCAGTCAGACACCCCCGCATCCCGGGACGACGCCCTCTCCGGCGAGCAGCCTCGCCAGTCTCGGCAAGGGAATGACCTCCCAGGAAAGGGCCGCCCTTAACGCACCGAGAACCTCCTCGATGTCCTCCCAGATGGCCGCGATAACGGCCGCCCTCGATCGGGACAATTCCCCGAGTCCACCGACGAACAACAACAAGGGAAAGCTCGACTCGATAAAAGAGGAGAACATTAAAATGGAGATAAAGCAGGAGGACTGCACGGAGAATCATCGCAAGGGAGGCGGCAAGAGCGTCAACAGCGAGGTTCCCGTTAAGACCGAGATTAAGACTGAACCGATGGAGGAAGCTTCCGGCGACGGGATTGTCAAGGAAGAACCGTGCATCAAGGACGAACCGATAACCCCGATGTCCGGACAGGACGCCTCGACCTCCGACATTCAACCGATCGTCCCTGAGCCGATCCAGCCCAGCGGCACGTCCACCGACAAGAAACCCACGTGCCTGTTCAAACCCGAGGAGCTCATGAAGGCCCTCACACCCACCCTCGAAACTCTTTACAAGCAGGATCCGGAATCGTTGCCCTTCAGACAACCCGTCGATCCCCAGGCCCTCGGCATTCCCGATTACTTCGACATCATCAAAAAGCCCATGGACCTTTCCACCATCAAGAGGAAACTCGACACGGGGCAGTACAGCGATCCCTGGGAGTACGTCGATGACGTTTGGATGATGTTCGACAATGCCTGGCTCTACAATCGCAAAGCTTCCAGGGTTTATCGATTCTGTACCAAGGTAACATTCGACACGAATTTTACCATCGATGAGAGCTATTCTGTAGCTCAATTCGGCGATGATTTGACGATGATCACTTTCGATTTTTTTTTTAATATGTTGTCGTAGATGCAAAATGAGGTATTCGTTCTAATTTTTATTCTCTATCTTAAGGAGATTCCGTGACGAGAGCAGTTGTTAGATACAAATCTGATAATTGGATATGCTGTTGTTTGGACAGTAAACTGTATTCCCTTAAAAATTCGTAATGGGTCAACGAAGTTTTAAGAAATATTTTTAATGATTTTCATTTTTGTGTATATCACTTCGCAGACTGTACCCTAAATTGTAACGGAACCTCCTTAAGAAGGTCGTGCTATTTTGATCCGGTAAATCCGAATCTCAAGCCTATTTGGCCCGTACACCCTTTAAAATTCAAGTAAATGGCAAAAGACCCCTAAAAATGCTAAAAATCGTAAAAAATTGCTATTATTATGATAACAAAATTTTCTGAAACTAAATGAAGTATGATTTTAATGTATTTTGATCCTCTGAATCCGAATCTCAAGCTTATTTCATCCGTACACCCTTTAAAATATGAGTAAATTGCAAAAACCCCCAAAAAATCTGTAAAATTTGCAAAAGATTGTAGTTATTGTGTTAAAAATTTTTTTTCTAAATTTTCGAGATTTTTTGGGAGTTTTTGCAATTTACTTATATTTTAAAGGATGTACGGATGAAATAGGCTTGAGATTCAGATTCAGCGGATCAAAATACATCAAAATCATACTTGATTTACTTTCAGAAAAATTTTTTATCATAATAATGACAATTTTTTACAATTTTTATTTTTTCGCAATTTACTTGAAATTTTAACGGTGTACAGACAAAACGGAGTCTAGATTTGGATTCAGCGCGACAAATATACATAAAGATAGAGGAGCCTGGTCAAAAGTACAGACAACTTTTTTTGTGGCCTAGTGTTATCGTTCACTTAATATTTTAAACATTTGATTTTTAAATATTTTGAATAATTAAAGAAATTTGGTGCAAAATTTGCTGTAAATGAGGCATTAAAAGATAAATATTTCGTTGAAAGTTGGACAATTGTCTTCGTCGTCGTCAGCTCGCAATGCCAGTTTTTTGAAGTTAAACGTAGAAAGCTCAACATTAATGAAAAATGTTACAATAATTACCTCGATAACTTACGTTTTTTACTACTCCATGTGAACCGTTGGTAATTTATTAAAAAGCTAATCAAAATTTCGTTTAGCTGTCTAATCATTAATTATTAAAAAAATTCTATTCAAGTAAAATGTTGAGCATTCCGCCATCTGGAGCCCGTGTTGAAATTGCATCTTTTTAAATTAAATTACTCACTCAAATGATTGATTACCAATATAAAATGTTTTTTCTTTCTCTACAGTTTATTAACTCTCCAACATATATTTTTAAAAGATTTTTATCTAATAACTCTTATCACAGCACGACCTCTACGTGGTGAAACTTCTTAAAATTTGGTATGCTAATGTGTAACATATCAAAGAATGACTGTACCAATTTTCAACAAAATCCTAAACAATCGATAAAACTATAAAACTACTTTAATATCTTAATAAGAAGCTTTCTAATCGTGAAATATTGACACAACCTTTTGGAGAAGTTACTTAATATTATGTAAAATTTTCAAAAATGTTCCATCATATTAATTTTTTCATCTTTAGAGGGTTTCAAAAACTGGCATGAATACTTCATTTAGCATGTACAATAAAACATTGAAGAATAAAAAAAATCGAAGGTGTCGTCGACAAATAGTCGTTGAATTGAAATGGAATTGCTGATAAAAAAAATGAAGGATCCTAATAGTCTATTCTTTCCTTTATTTCGCAGCTTTCCGAGGTTTTCGAGCAAGAGATCGATCCCGTTATGCAAGCTCTGGGCTACTGCTGCGGCAGAAAATACACGTTCAACCCCCAGGTACTCTGTTGCTATGGAAAGCAACTTTGCACAATTCCAAGAGACGCCAAGTACTACTCGTACAAAAACAGGTAAGTCCGACGAAATGAAAATTCTTCGCTCAATTGATCAATTTGCGCACAAATACATTGTGGATAACTCGTAATCGAAAAGTTCTCCCTCGATCTGTGCGCGATATTGAAGCAAGGCAGGATAATTAACCGGATGCGACGCTTCTTCTCGATTCTGGCCAGTCCCCTGACCTACATTCGATATATTTAATTTAATTTAATATATTTAAATGAAATATATTGAATATATTAAATTAAATCAAATTATTAATATTATTAATATATTAATGTTTTAATATTAATAATATTAACTATATTGTATACATTTTTAATATATTGAATATATTAAATTAAATTAAATTTAAATTAATTAACTTAAATTAAATTAATTTAATTTAATTAAATATATTGAATATATTTAATTTATCTTCCAAATAATGAAATAACGAGCATGGTATTGAAAAAAAGATTATTTAGTTTAACCATAAGGAACACTGACGCATCTAAATAAATTGATGAAAATCGCACCGACTGAATCAGGTGTAAATTTAATTCCGACAGATACACCTTCTGTCAGAAGTGTTTCAATGACATTCCTGGTGACACCGTGACGTTGGGAGACGATCCAACGCAGCAACAAACGTGAGTTCATTGGAAATTTTATCTATTTCTTCGTTATTTTTGCCATTTTTTTTTAAATACATGTTTCTCGTTTTGTCTCCAGGGCGATAAAGAAGGAACAATTTCAAGAGATGAAGAACGATCACTTGGAAACTGAGCCTTTCGTCGTGTGTACAGATTGTGGCAGAAAGGTTCACCAAATTTGTGTCCTCCATATGGATAGTCTATTCCCTTCAGGGTAAGTCTTGAAAAAAAGTGTCTTTAAGTCAAGTGAATTATTAAGTCGAAAAAACACGTATATTACGTTGTTTACATTGAAAATTATTTTATTTACTTTACAATGATTTATAATGTATCAAATTCACGATTAACGTTTTATTTATAAAATATTGAGAAAAAAAAATTCGTGATTTTCACCAAAATTACGTTATTTGTATTTAAAAAATCATTCTATTAATTTTATAAGTACTTTTCATGTGTCTAATTCATGAATAACGATTTAGTTATTAAGTATTGAAGAAAAGAAAATTAAAAAATTCCATCGTCAACGACTCGAGAAGGCAATTCGAATTTCGAATCGAATATTAATATTCGATTCGATTCGATTCGAACGATATTCGCGCATCCCTAATATTCACCAATACATATATTAGTATTCCCTATAGTTTTGAGAGTAACGTAATGTTTTTTATTTCATTTTATTTTTTCAGATATACCTGTGATAATTGTCTAAAGAAGAAGGGTCAGAAGCGAAAGGAGAACAAATTTAACGCCAAGAGGTTGCCAGTTACGAAGCTAGGAACTTACATAGAGACACGAGTGAACAATTTCCTGAAGAAGAAAGAGGCCGGAGCGGGGGAGGTGGCGATCCGGGTGGTAGCATCGAGCGACAAGATCGTCGAGGTTAAGCCCGGAATGAAGAGCCGTTTCGTCGACGCCGGGGAGATGCAGAAGGAATTCCCGTACCGAGCGAAAGCGTTGTTCGCGTTCGAGGAGGTCGACGGTACGGACGTCTGTTTCTTCGGGATGCACGTCCAGGAATACGGGAGCGAATGCACGCCCCCGAACACGAGGCGCGTGTACATCGCCTATCTCGATTCCGTGCACTTCTTCAGGCCAAAACAATTCCGGACTGCCGTCTACCACGAGATTCTCCTTGGGTACCTCGACTACGCCAAACAACTCGGCTACACGATGGCCCACATCTGGGCCTGTCCACCCTCCGAGGGCGACGACTACATTTTCCACTGCCATCCCCAAGAGCAGAAGATTCCTAAGCCCAAAAGATTGCAGGAGTGGTACAAGAAGATGCTCGACAAAGGCATGGTCGAGAGAATAGTGCTCGACTACAAGGTACAATTTTCGTCATCGTCCGTTTCCTCCCACACTGAAAAAGTCATTTGGCTGGCATCACCGAATATAATATCTAGTTGATCGTAATACAGTTGATTCAACTAATATTCTTTTGAAAGAATGGCAGACACACCACTCTCCTCTTCACTTCTCTACTCCAAAATAATTGTATTCTGTAGAACGGTAATTATTGGACAGAGGGGCTCCTTGCAAAAATCGGGCTGATTATTTTTTTTATAGGCTTGTTATGGCTATAAAACACCATAATTATAATTATTATGGAGGCGCATAGCCATGTTTCTGGGAGAAATTTTTTTTCAGACAGCTATATGTCGATTTTTTATTTTCTTATATTTATTTAAGATGGTTCAAGCAGTACAGTCAAATTAAAAGTTTTTTTTCTTAATTTTTGAGCTCAAGTTTATTAAGAAAAGTTGATGCAAATTGATTCAAGAACAACATATTCAAAATTCAAGGTCATTCAAGGTGGCCTGTACTCGTTATTTACCTAAGAAAATCATGGATAATAAAGTTGTGAGATTTTTATTTAAAAAAACCGAGGAATACTTCTTCGAAGTACCATAAAGAATTGTACAAAATTTCAACAAGCTTCACCGTCCAGAAATCAAGATTATTTAGGGTTAAAAATTACAATATTTGACGTGTGCTCTTATGGGAGAGAGCAGAAAATTGTGATTTTTAACAATGAATATCTCGATATCTAGGCGATGCGACATGCGCTTCGCGCGTGCTAGTTTACTTCTAGAGTCAAATTGACTTTTTGAGGATCTGAATGAACTGTCAGTTTACTTCTATGAACTTGGTTGCAATCACCGTGGATACAAAATTAAATTTTCGAGAACCAATCAGAAGCGCGGAAGGTCTATTTCATTCCAATCGTGACAGTTCTACTTTATTAATAAGGAAATCTCTACCTGGACAATAAAATTTATTGCCATTATTGTCTGCACATAAAAAACAGCTTGAAAAAAAACAAATAGATGTACTGCGGATTTGACTGGGCATATATCCTTAAACAATCTAAAAAAATTAATTTTGAATCAGTTTTTTTAAATTATTACTGCGAGCCACCATAGCCTGCTAGTTGTACATATTTCCAAATAGAAGTTTCTAGTCTCTGTGTTTCCTGTTTGCGAAAAAATCGCACTCGGGTGTCTAACGGGACTTAAAACAAAGCTCGAACGAAGCTAATGTTCTCATTGTCGAATCGAATTTGAACATAGGATGATCGGGCGACATAAGAAGGCGAAAAATAGATAAATCATTTAACACATATTTTCTCAATTTTGTTACTAAAAATGACGTTTTTTTTCTCGTATTGTTACGCAGGATATATTGAAACAAGCGATGGAGGATAAACTCTCGTCCGCCGCGGACTTGCCGTATTTCGAGGGTGATTTCTGGCCGAATGTTCTCGAGGAAAGCATCAAGGAACTTGATCAGGAAGAGGAGGAAAAGCGAAAACAGGCGGAGGCAGCGGAAGCGGCCGCGGCCGCAGCCAATGCTGTAAGTTGTTGGAATTAAAAGAAAAAAAGAAAAGAAAAGAAAAAACAATTACGAGACTTGAGAAAATCATTTGAAATTTAATTATTCTGTAACTAACTACGTTTTATTTATTCTTGAAGATATTCTCTCTGAATGACGACTCGGAAACGGGACCAGACGGCAAGAAGAAGGGCCAGAAGAAGGCCAAAAAATCGAACAAGTCGAAAGCGAATCAGAGGAAAAATAGTAAAAAGTCCAACACACCACAAACCGGTAACGACCTTTCGACGAAGATATTCGCGACGATGGAGAAACACAAGGAGGTCTTTTTCGTAATCAGGTTGCACAGTGCACAGAGTGCAGCCAGCTTGGGGGTAAGTTTCATCATTTGCGTTTTTTCATTCGAAATTTTTCTATAGCTTATTTCTTAAGGTAGCTCTATGGTTTTATCCTCTATTTAGGATTATGTTGAAAATTGGTACAGTCATTCTTTGGTATGCTATGCATATGCGTACCAAATTTTAAGAGCTTTCACCACGTAGAATTTTGAGATATTTATTGCTAAAAATCCCTATTTTCAGAGCTCTTCCATGTATTAAATATTGCAATTTTCAATCTTAAATATTTTAAAATCTAAACCTTCTTAAAATTTAGCATAGCTCTTTATTGTACTCCAAAGAAGCTTCAAGTTTAAAAAAAAAATTTCTAATATTATGATTTTTTTTTTCATTTTCATAAATACGTAACAAGTACAGATCACATTGGATGAGCTTGAATTTTGAGTACGTTGCTCTTGAAACAATTAGCAACAATTTTTCTTAATTGACTTAAGCTCAAAAACCACATGGTATGGAGATAAATTGAATTAAAAACTTTGTATTTGACGGCACCTATAAAACTACCTTAAGGTATTCTACCTAACGGTACAATAAAAAGACTTTTTCGAGTCAATTTGTTTAATTTTACCAAAAATCATGTATTTTCTTTCAAAACCTTCTTAAAATAATTCGATTTTTAGCTTTAAATATCTCAAAAGCTAAACGGTACAATAAAAAGACTTTTTCCAGTCAATTTTTTTGATTCTATTGCGAATCATGTATTTTCTTTCAAAATCTTAACGTAATTCGATTTTTAGCTTTCAACATCTCAAAAGCTAAACGTGAAAGTTAAAAGACTTTTTTCAAACCATTTTGTCTGATTTTTATTCGACGAAGCGTGCATTTTGTTTCAAAATCTTCCTAAGAAAACTCGGTCTTTACTATCGAATTATTCAAGATAGGTTAAAACTTTTTTTATTATTCCCTTATTTATTTATTTTTCAATAAATATAATAAAAATGTTATCCTTTGCAGCCCATTCAAGACCCCGATCCAGTATTGAACTGCGATCTCATGGACGGACGTGACGCTTTCCTGACGATGGCGAGGGAGCGACACTACGAATTTTCGTCGCTACGTAGAGCCAAGTTCAGTTCGATGTCGATGCTCTACGAGCTCCATAATCAAGGCCAAGACAAATTCGTGTACACGTGCAATAATTGCAAGAGCCACGTGGAAACGAGATACCATTGTACTGTTTGTGATGTGAGTTCTTCTTCGCCATTTTTTTTCCTGATCAACTCGAACACTTCAGCGAATTAAAACTCATCGAAATAATTTATAAAACTTGACCCTCTTTTTTTCTAGGACTTTGACCTGTGTATCAGTTGTAAAGAGAAAGACGGTCATACTCATCCAATGGAGAAGCTTGGTTTGGATCTGGATGACGGTTCGTCACCAGCCGATGCGAAACAGGCGAATCCACAGGTAAGAATCGAGGAAAAATTGTCACAACGGTTTCAATTTATTATTATTTATTATTTAATATTAACTAGCAGGCTACAGTTTAGTTGTTTATTCTTAAATATACTTCTAAAATTCACTTTTAATGAGAGAAATCCGCATTTCGCTGAATGAATTAAATATTTGTCGATAAAAATCAATTTTTTATGAAAAAATCGATTTCTTTGTGGAAAATAAATTTTTGTAAAATCTTATAATCAACCATTTTGAAAAATTTTATTTCTGAAAAGTAGATGAGCAATTCCACCTCAATTCAACGACGATTTTCGGATGACCTTTTCGATTTTGTGATATTTTTTAATATATTAATGTAGATGATACATAAAGTATCCATGCCAATTTTTAGCCCTTTATCTTGACGTGTACAGAAGTTTCGTAAATTTTTTAAAATATCCATAGCTTCTACAATAGTTGAAATATCGTAATTTAATGAGAGGTCAATTTTTTGTTTTTTAATCAACTTTTTGGAAAAAAAAATTTTAACTGAGAAAAAAATATTTCTTCTGTATCTTTTTAGCCATTTTAAGCTCAAATATTGAATTTTCTTTCAATGGGACCCCTTCGATTTTTTTTTAATTCACAGCATTCTCCGTAAATGCTTTTTAATACCTTTTTCTTATGGAAATTATAATAATGAATGTTAAAAATTTCTTTTTAACTACGTTTTGCGCTTCATTAAATTTTTTACATAGGTATTTTACATAGGCCCAATATGCGCAAAGAATGAAAATTTAAACAAAAGTGGAAAAAAAAATTTTTTCAACATGAAGTTATTAAAAGCCCATCTCCAGTCTGGGCTCATAAATTTTGTTTTTTTTTACATAGAATGTTGTGAATTTAAAAAAAATCGAAGGGGGTCTCATTGAAAGAAAATTAAATTTTTGAGCTTGAAATGGCTACAAAGAAACTAAAAAAATTTATTTCTCAGTTTTCAATTTTTTTCCCAAAAAGTAGATTAAAAAACAAAAAAATTGACCCTTTATTAAATTACGATATTTTAACTATTGTAGAAGCTATGAATATTTTACGAAATTTACGAAACTTCTGTACGCGTCAAGATAGAGGGCTAAAAATTGGCATGAATACTTTATTTAGCATCTACAATAACGTTAAAAAATAAAAAAAATCGAAGACGTCATCTGAAAATCGTCGTTGAATTGGGATGGAATTGCTCATCTATAAAAATAAAAAATAAAAAAAACTTCTCGATTCGTCAATTCTTTAAAAAATGCATAAAAAAATTATAATTTTTATATTTTTTCTCCCAGAAAGTTCGGTAACCTGTATAAACGTTGTGCTTATTGAAAAGCAGATTTTATTGTCTATCGTGAATCGTTATGCTCTCAGACAATTCTCCAGACTTTGACATTCCGTTGCAACCTCCTTAAGATTCTAAAAATAAATATATTGTTTTTATTGCATTGGTCTAATTCTTCTGATTAATTGTTGTTAACACAGGAGGCGAGAAAGTTGTCAATTCAGAGGTGTATACAGTCACTGGTGCACGCGTGTCAGTGCCGAGACGCGAATTGTCGATTGCCGAGTTGCCAAAAAATGAAGAGGGTAGTGACGCACACCAAAGTATGCAAGAGAAAGACGAACGGGGTTTGTCCAATCTGCAAGCAGCTGATCGCGCTCTGCTGCTACCACGCGAAACACTGCCAGGAAACCAAGTGTCTTGTACCTTTCTGCTCGAATATCAAGCACAAAATGAAGCAGCAACAGCTTCAGCAAAGACTACAACAGGCCCAGCTGCTTAGGTGAGTCTCCTTCGAACAAGCCCAAATATAATTGTCACGCATTTTCCCGATTTCGTGACTTCCGGTTAATTCGGAACGTCGTCGAGGGAGATGCCAGATCAACTTGACAGGTTAATTAACCCGTTTCGGCAAATCTCGTCGATTCAGGCCAGTCACCTGAACTACAAAATTCTCGTTATAATTTTATTAGGGGTGTGCAAATATCGTTCGATTCGGAACGAATTATTCGTAAGTTCGAATTATTCGCACACCCTTAAATTTTATACTTCGAAGTTCAGTGAGGGAAACGTCCCAAGGATCGTTTTCAAATGAAATTTTTGAAAAAAAAATCCCTGGCAATACTCACAATCAGTTTATCACATGTCGTTAGAAAGCTTAAAATTTTATCTTGCAGTACTCCAATTTTGAACAAAATTTCCCTCGTTTTTGTCAAAATTTATCATGTCAGATTCAATGAAAATATAATGAACTCCCACGAAAGTATTGTTAAAATACAAATTTTGATTAGCTCGTTTGTAATAATTTGCCTGAATACTAAAATAAAGGGTCAAATTTTTAGGAATTAAGAATTATCGTGGTGATCCAAAAAGTATATTTAGTAACGTTAAAACTTTTATTAAAGTTGTTGATTACGGGTAGAAAACCTGTAAATGCTTGACGTATTACTACTTAGAGCTTTGGTTAACGTTTTATTGTCATTTATCGTTAAAAATTAATACGAAAGGCCCGAAACCTCACGTTTTACTTTTTTCTACAGTTTTTATAATGTATAATGAATATAATAAATAGTTTTTATAAAGAGCCACTCATGTGCAAAACAATCACTTTTTCAAAATAAAGGTACGAAATTGTGTTCTCGCATCTGCTCAATGTTAAAAATCGAATTTTCAATTACGAATATTTTCATTAATTGGTTGGTAAAGACAGGTTTTTATTCACGCGAATAATGTAGCTGAGAACTTTTCAAATCGTTTCATCCCAAAATGATATATTTTTCTTTTCATCAAAATTTTTGATAGACATCCTTAATTTCTATTTCCCACATGAATATGTACTAAGTTTTGTTTTTTTTTGCCAAAACGATGTACAGGAGAAGAATGGCTGTGATGAATACGAGGCCTATGACGGCTGGCCAGCAGACGACGAACGCAGTTATGGCGGCCGGAGTATCGATGAAACCGGGTGCAAGTCCGACGAATTTGCCGTCCCCTCACCAGCCTGGTATCGGACTTAAACCCGGAACGCAACCGCCAACGGCCCGAGTACTTCAGGTTGTCAAACAGGTCCAGGAGGAAGCCGCGAGGCAGCAGGCCCCGAGCAGTCACGTCGGTTACGGCAAGGTCACTCCTGGCGGCGGCGTCGGAGTCGGGGTCGGCGTTGGCGTCGGTGTGGGCGGTCAAGTTGGCGGGGTTATGCCGCCTCCTCAGATGCAAAGGCCAATGCCGGTTCAAATGCAAAATACCGGCGGAACTCACCTCATATCCATGGATCAATGGACACCCAGGTATAAACTCTTCTTCTTCTTCTTCTTTATTTTTCATCCTATTTTTAATCTCTTTTTTATTCGCGCCCTTAAAGCGATTGTTATTTTTATTTATTAATATTAATTTTATTTCATCAATCGATTTTCTTTTGTCTCATTTCTCAAATTGATTATTCACACATAACCACACATTGATTATTCATCTATTTTCGAAAGATTGTGCATTTTTTCGTCATACATACATTCTTATATCATGGCTTATCGGGAATCCAAGAAGACACATTTTATATATTTTGTAACATTTTCGATAATTTCCTATAAATGTAAAAACTTGTAAACATAACAATATATTGAATTATTTCTTGAAACTTTAAATTTCCTCTTTCGAAAATTACACTACTTGGCACTACAAACTTAAGTATTTCTTTTGTTTCCATCGAGTTCGTGATTTTTTTTTCGTAAAAATACCATTCTCAAACTTTATTATGCCGGTGGAATTTTTCAAATATCTCAATTTATTCAAAAGTTACAAATTTTTTAGTTGTTGCCTGAAATTTTGAGAGGTAGATGTGTTTATGACGAAAAATAACAAATTTGTTTACATTTTTTTGCAATCTTCATGGTGTACCCTTAAAGTAGAAGTATTGAAGGGAGTTAAAGGTGCTGATACACTTGCGAGCGGTTCGCGAGCCGCTCGCATGTTAAAGCATAGGCGAGCCGTGCTCGCGTCGTCTGCAGGCTATGCTTAAGGTATTATCAGCGCCTTAAGGAATTTTTTCAGATTTTTTCATTGTTTTAACATGCCTTGGGTCTTCAGCGACACACGATAAACTTACAAGGTGTCAAAAAACACGATAAAGTGATCAGGTTAAGGTAGGACTCGCGTGAAAATCGTTTGAGACAGAATTTCTTAAAAATTTGCACAAATCTTGTTTGAGGTCATGTTGAAATGTATGCCAAATTTTATGAAGCTTCACCATCTAGTAATCGAGATATTAATTGTTGAAAATTGTCACATTTTTCAATCTCTCAAGAAAGCCAATGTTAAAAGTGGCAATTTTTTAAAAATAAATATCTCGATATCCACATGGTGAAGCCTCTTTAAATTTAACGCACATGTTAATATGTCGTCAAAGAAGACAGTAGAAATTTTGAAAAAATTCTGTCTCAAAAAAAAAACAACAGGTGCTGATTCAGCATGTAGTTAACACGTACAGCCAAACTTTTGAATAGACTGTCACGCGACTCCTACCTTAATTGTGTCGAAAATTCGATAATTATCAGAAGAAAAATCTTGTAGTGAGAATCCTAATAATAATAATATTAATTATTAATAATAATTTTTGTAATAATTTTTGACGCAGGTATCAACCGAACGCTGTGATGCAGCAAAATCCTGGATTGAGACAGCAAACGCCTCAACAGCTGATGCAACACCAGCAGCAGCAACAGCAGCAGCAACAACAACAACAGCAGCAACAGCACCAGGGACAACCGGGAATGGCGATGGGAGGACAAATGCCGAGACAGCCAGGTGTCTTAGGAACTCCACTCGGCCAAGTCCCGGTTGGGCCGCAATCCCAGTCCGGGCCAAAAGTTGCCTTGCAACAGCTCATGCAAACTCTCAAGAACCCCAGCACTCCCGATCAGCAACACCAAATTCTCCAAATACTCAAGAGCAATCCTCAGCTGATGGCGGCGTTCATAAAACAGCGACAGGTACATTTTTATTATTTTCATCGTCCCAATTCAGATAATAAAAATTAATTTTTTTCAATACCTTTGTTTTTTTTTATCATTAAGGAGGTTCCGTTACGGTTCAGAGTACAGTCTGCGAAGTGATGTACAATCCGTACAAAAAAATGAAAATCTACTTTCATGTGATAGGTTTGGCAACGTCGCGGTCGGTATTAATACGTATACCTGAAATTTTTAGTCTCATCTTAACCTTCAATTTGAAAAAGAAGCGATGCGTCATTGCCAAGTGTCCTGAAAACTGCAACCAGTTGGACTTTTCGGCCTTTTTGTCGATTTTAACTTGTAATATCTCCTCCAAACATTCGTTGACCCTACTTTTTTATGATTGAAATGAAATCCTCAAAGTTTCATTTGTAGATAGAGCTTTTAATATGGAGTTCATCTAATCGCTGAGTATTTTAAATGTAATTTTCAATTAAAAAAGGTAAGAGATTCCCATAAGGCTAATATTAAATTAGCTGACTTTTGGCATTAAAAATATTTCTTAAAACTTCGTTAACCTATTACGAATTTTTAAGGGAATATAGTTTACTGTACAAACAACAGCATATTCAATTTTCAGATTTTTATCTAACAACTGCTCCCGTTACGGAACCTCCTTAAATAAGAATTCATTTCAGGAGGTTGTAAAAGAATATTAAAGAAAAACATATGTATTTGAAAATGATAATTTTACACATTGATTTTGCTTCGTGTATTGGACATGAGTGTTCGTTCGAACAATTAAGGTATTCCTTGTACGTAGGGACGGATTTTGCAGGGACTGAACGAGGGTTCTTAAACTTTCTAAAAAAATTGTCAACTCGATTGTTAAATTACATAAAAATAATTATAAATTAACAATTATGGATATTATACCCAATTATCATATATTAAACATGGTTTTATGTTTATTTTCAAATTATTATAAAATTACATTTTTGCGGTTGTAAACGGGCTCCGAGTTTCAAATCAAAACAATTCCTTCAAATGTTCGACGACCATATATTTTTATGCGATAAATGAGTTCCTCACGTTAAAATCTATTCAAACTATAGTTTTTATTCATTATCTGAAGATAATAAAAATGTAAATTTTACAATTGAAGTTCTGGAAAAACGTTTCTTTCATTAACACCTATGCTAAAAATTGTGATTTCAAAATAAAAAAATCTCTGTTAAAACCTCGATAACTAATTTTTTTTTTCAAAACGTGTTTAGAAAAGTTTTTATCATTTAAAATAGTATCAGGCCATTCTAAAGATATTTGTTTCGTACAAGGAATACCTTAACACATGCAGACACTAGAGAATTATATGAAATTTTGATATAATTTTCTTCGAAAGGTATAATTAATGACACCAACAAAAATATGTGGTATTATTGAACAATTAGAAAAATTTATCGAATTAATCGATATTCATTGTGTTAACCTCTTTCGTATTCGTTCACAACAGTGTCTAATTTTTATAAATATAAATTAATTAAAATCATTATTCATATATAAAGCATTAATAGAAGTGAACCTCGTATGAAAAAATAAATAAAATAAAGCTTTCCCATAAGTTAGATCTTTTTACAATTAATAATTTTCAAATACTTGTTGTATTGACTACTCTGAATTTACAACCTCCTTACACTGAAAACAGATTTAGTTGGAAAATATCTCGTTGAAACAACACTTATTTATTTGAAATAATTAACCTTCAGTTCAATTCACAATAAAATATAATTAAACATATCGAGAAAAAAATGTTGCTGGGTCAACCAATTTTGCTTTTCAGTGTAAGAGCATCGAGACAAAAAGAAAGAACTTTTTATTATCTAAAACAATGCAAATTTGTCGAACACGAATAAATAAATAAATTTGGGATTTTCTTTTAACATAACAAGCAACCTGGCGTCCAACACGGAGGCTCGGTGGTCCCTCTGGGCTCGAATCAACCTCAGCAGCAGCAACAGCAGCAGCAATCGGGCATGCAGTGCCTGATGTCCCAGCAGCAGCAGCAGCAGCAGCAACAACAACAGCAGCAACATCAGCAACAGCAGCAGGGCCGAATGCAGCAAATGCAGGCAATGCTGATGCAGCAGCAACAACAGCAGCAGGCACAGCAGCAACAACAACAACAACAGCAACAGCAGCAGCAACAACCTGGCCAGGGACCGACGGTGCAACATCAGCAATGGTACAAACAGCAGATGCTCGTTAATCAGAGGCAACAGCAACAACAACAGCAGCAGCAACAACAGCAGCAACAACAACAACAACCGTTCACCCAACCTCCCGCACCGCCTTACGGGCAGCAACGTCCCATCAGGCCTTCACTCCTTGGTAAATTATGATTTATCTTTTTTCTATCACTGAGAAAAAAAGTTTGTTTGAATCAACTTAATATATTTAGTTGACCTGTAATTATAGTTGATTCAATGCTACGATTGTCAATATAATTAATTATTTTCTTTAGTAGACATCCTGTACATTTGTACATGAAACAAATATTTGATTTAGTTAAGTTAGTGGCATCGAAGAAAATGCCTGTTGAATGAATTCAGTGAGATTTTTGAATGAAATAATGATGCGATCAACTTGATGTACATTTTAATCGAATAGTTCAAACAAATAATTCAAATTCTGTATTTTAACTGAATATTTAGTTCCTTCAAAGTATATTGCGGATTTCATTCAATTTAATCATTATTCCTTGGTAAAATATGCTTCGTATTTGAACGATATCTGTTGGATTTAACGAAATACATCTCCTTAATAAAACACTCAAATTAATTAGTATATTTTACTCGTGGTCGCTAAAAAAAATAAAATAAAAAATAATATTTGTATTGTAACAAAATTAAGCGTGAAACTTCAATATCACATTTTTGCTAAGAAATTGTCAGATCGCACAGTAGGGTAATCGGTAGAGTGCTCACTTTAGAAAATGTAGGTAGGCAGGCAGGTGCAAATTTCAACTCAATATTTTCCGACATCATAGATACCGGAAGCACTCAGGAAGGATGCTATGCTATAAAAAATAGCGAAAATCCATAGCATAGCTGAGTAATAAATTATTTTGTGTTTTTCGTCAAAAAAAAAATCTTTTTGTGGCAACTAAATTTGATTTATTTGAATCAACTATACTTGCGTTTCGCCGCCCGTGTCCACTGCTTTGCTTTGAGATTGTTTCTTTACACGTAACCTTGGACGACCTTGAATTTTTAGTATGTTGTTCTTGATACAACTTACAACTTTTCTTAATAAACTTTTTTTGAAAAACCACATGGAACAGAGATAAACTAAGATAAATTTTTTTGATTTTACTGCTATGATAGAACTACTTTAAGGGGTTTCGGTACAGCTGGCGAAAATAAATGAAGTTTTACGTGTTAAAAGTATAGGGAATCGAAATTTGTTAAGAACACGATGAAAATTTGAA
>JAPYYW010002955.1:0-19977 GCA_030522545.1 Cremastinae sp. A BG-2022a
AAAAAAATTTGAAAAATTTTGCGAATTTTTGAAGGTATACCCCTTCCATTTTTTCAAAAATCTTCAAGGTGTCATAACTTTTTAAAAAATTGATGAATTAACGTGATTCCAACGCCATTAGCTTCGTTTTGCAAAAATCTTTAAAAATCACCCTTAATAAAGTTAATTTGGTTATGAGAAAGAAAAGATATCGTAAGTTGAAATTTTCATGGGTTCACGAGACTCAGTGTGACTCGCCAAATTTTTTAAATTCTTTTTTTTTCGATTTCAAGAGCCTATTCAATCGGAAATTTTTCGTAGATAACGAAAATATTACTCATTCGAGTCGCAATCCAAGAATTCATATCGAAAAATTCAAAAAATTGGTCCAAAAATGAATTCTTTGGCTTGTTCCACGAAAAACTCTTTCTCTTGGTGGCTTTGGGATCCCCATTGAGATAATTTATTGTGAAATTATCATTATCGTGGCGTTATATCGCAATATCACTATCTATATCATTTTACCAATAATATTACTATATTTTATTAGTAAATACATTATCAAACTAACATAGCTACTGTTTTGTCGATACTATCATAACTTATCGTTCGTAGACATAATCTCGAAATTTCCAATACTGATAACAAGAACGAAATTGATATCTTACGTATCTATAAAGTTACAAAAGTTCGAAAACTTTGATAGTGATGCTATAAGATACCATTGAAAATATTTACAATATTTATTTACAAATTTAACGAGGAATTAGTAAAATAATTACGAATCTAATAAATAATCATGAGAAATGAAAAAGAAGAGAAAAAAAAATGTTTTTTCCTCTGTACTTCTTGCTATCTTTTCTTTCTCTCTGTCTCTGGAACGTATCAGATGAAAAATGGAGTCGGGCCTGTCGCATTTTACCATCGATCGTACGTTATTGAAAAATTCTAAAATTTACTGTGCAATTCCCGAAACATTTAACTCGATATTTATTGAGATTTAACTTAGTCTCTCGTCGAGAATTTATGCATTTTTTGTCAGCAGAAGCAATCCAAACAAATACTTCCATTCATTCCAAAATATTAAACTGTTTTTTTTTTCATAAAATTATTGAATTCAATTTTATAAAGAAATTCTTTTATATATGGTTATTGTCATCATGTACTTAATTATATATAATAATTGTTGATTAAATTGTTAAAAAATTAACATTTAATATTTATTTTTTAATACTATTTAAACGACTAAACTAATTTAGAATTAATTGAACAAATAAATTATTTAATTAATTATTATTCACTACATTAATTACACGTAATAATTATTCATTTGTTTATCAATAAAATTAACAATAAATATATAAATATCTATTACGTAAATACATTTGGTTTCATTAAAAAATAATTTTCAGCACATGAATTTAAATTAGTGATGGAAATAATTGTATAATTTAATATTTTTAACAATAATACATTATTTTATATTTATTGTCAAATATTTCACCTTTGATGAGATTGTACGCGATGATCACGTCTAATTATGTGGACAGAGGAGGCAATAATTATTACGGTACGTATACAGGATGGGCACAGCTGGAAATTCATTGTGATCGCGACCAACCTCGTTTTCCCTCGTCGATACTCAATCGAGGCTGACTCGCGCGACGCTTCGTACCTTTTTTCACCTGGGTACGAACCGAATACGGATATCGTATCCGTTTCCATTGTCTCCTCGTTCCCTTTTTCGAGCCCATCAAAAAAAAAACTGCCTTTTCAGCATTTTTCATTAAAAAAAAATCGTCAAATTCCATTTCCATTCAAATTGTTTATAATTTTTTATCTTAAATATAATACGTATTTTTGTTTTTAACAAATTAAAAATTTTATACTTTTTATTCACCCTCGTCGAATAAAATGAAAATTAATGCATTACGAGTCAAACGATTAGCAAGAGTGAAAAAGAAAGTGCACCTTCTGAAGGAAAAACGAGTGAAAACGATTTACGTTTTAGTTGGTAAGAGTGTGACTAATTCGGCTTTATCACTTCCTCGACGATTATCCCACAGCTCAGTAATTTGGGTGCGTAATGAAAGAAAAATGATAAACGCTTTAAATCGGTAAACAAAAATGCGGAAAGGAAAAAAAAATGATGCAAAAGGCACTGCAGGAAAGAGAAATACGGAAAGAGTAAAAAAAATATTCAACGAGGATAAAAAAATTTCGGAAATGCATTCAATGGATAAATAATCATGTGTGGAACAAGATTCTGAGTCGAAAAGTATTTGGACGCTTCTCGATCCGACGAACCGTTGAGAAGTTATCGAGGATTTAATCTCAACCAATAGGCGAATGCCACGTGGAACTGGTCACGTGACCAGCTGTCGGTGATTGGCTCGCACACGTTTTTTCAAAAAACTCGTCTCTCGTACGGCCGATCCTAAAGTGTCGCAGGTCTTTTCGTCTCGAAATTTTGTCGAGAATTCAATTTTACCACTTTCAACATTGTAAATTGAAATATTTAATTAAAGCACAATTAATGTCGTAAATTTCGCAAAAATAAAACCTTTGGTTTTCGGGACGAAATAAATTGTTTGATTTTCTCATGTGCAAAAGCCATCAATTGAAAAATCAAACCGATGCAACGAATATTTCAGAGTACACACGAAAAATAAAAAAAAATCATTGCGCAATCCTCGTTATTGTGACAAACAATTTGAACGTCAATCGTATTTTTACATCTTTAAACTTTTTTTTCCTCCCTCGTATCACGAGCAACGCCAAAATTCGTCACACTCTGTTGCTAATATTTCGAGCGCATATATTACTTTGTATTTCGTAACTACTGACGCTAATAATTAGCCGGGCTCGTGACTCTATTGACGCATACTTTTTTCGACATTTGCTAGACGATCGCTAATTCTTCGCGAAGAAAGATCCAAAGACAGAAAAAACAAAATCACTTCCTCCACAAGTCGACATGTCACGTGCACTCATTCAATTTATTTTGACAGTCGATGCTTTGTCATCTTTTAATTTTATCACGGGCCCGGAGATGTTACTTCATTTATATTGACTTATTGTTACATTTTTAATATAAACGAAAAAGTTGTTTTATTAATTTTATGTTTAAAAATATATACATTCATTTATTTGTGTACAGAAATTGTATTTTTTGTATTATTTAATGTTGATTTTAAGCACATTGTATATGAGATTAGTAAAATGATAATCTTGTTTAATAACAATATGTAAATAACATTAATAAAGTAAGAAATTAATTAATACATGCAATACATAGAAAATGTAATTAAATATAAATAAATAATGAAACCAATAAAGTACGTAACATAAAATGAATAAATATAAAAATAATAAATTAACGAATAGATAAATAAATAAATAAATAAGTAAATAAATAAATAAAATATAATAATTAAATAAATAATAAATAAAATAAAATAAATAAATAAATAAATCATAAATAAATAATAAATAAATAATAAGTAAATAATAAATAAATAATAAATAAATAATAAATAAATAAATAATAAATAAATAATTAAATAAACAATCAAAAAACTAAAATATTGATAAAATTGAATACTGATTATCGAATTTTTTTTCTCAAACGTATTTTTCATTGGTTTCGTCTCTTTTGCTTTCTTTAGAGAAAAAAAAAATTGGTGATTCAGGTCTCGCTCAACCCCCGCCGGAATGTAATTGCTCAACGCCGTTTGCCCCCTAATATCTCGCGACAGCGTGTCAAGGGACACGGCGCGGAGCTAAAATTCGGCCTTGCGTCCACGTAACGCGCATTCGTATTTACGGATTTAGCATTAATCGCTCGCGTATGCCGATCTCGTTCCCGGGACGGACCCAAGGCTGCCTCTGTCGATTCGCTATGCATTAAACGCGGATTAAACGACATTTTTAATGAGAGACAGTTGTGCCTTCCTTCTTCTTTTACGCGCTTTTCGCACGACACCGGTAATTGCTTTTTTATCAAAAAAAAAAGAAAAAAAAGAACGAGACACGAACTATCGCAAATGAATTTTTTTTTTAACTGACACGACGAGTTAATTGAAATTTTGAGATATAAAATTTCCAAAAAAAAGAATTAAATACAAAGAGAAGAGAATCATTAATTTTCCATACAATTGTTTAGAAAATACTTTTTTAATTAAAATTTTATTAAACTTATTATATTTTTTCTGCAACATTTCTTCTTATAATGATTAAAAAAAATTTTTTTTATAGAATACATTTTGAAATGTAAATTAAGAAAGGACGATTACGAATTTTCTATAAAAACGATGAAATTGGGAGGAGAAATTAAAATTGTGACAAGGTGAGAAAGTGAAAGATTAAAAAAAATGGAGAGAGCAAGGGATAAGAGAAATTAGTAAAAAGCAAAGAGAAATTATAATCGAGCCTTCAGCTCGTCTCGTGAATAGTTGATCACACGAGTTTCGGCGTTTATTTTGCTTTTCGTTTCTCTTTCTTTCGTCTCGCTTTTTTTCACAAGCTTTTTTTCCCGGACGGAAACGAAAGTTCTTTTATTTTTATCGTTTTTTTTTTTGAGAAAACGTTTTACCTGATGTCACCCAGAGTCCCTGGCTGACTGCTAATTGCGAACCCCGCAGTTTACGAAGCAAGCTTACTAATTAGCTCGCTTCTACCCTCTTTTTCCCTCGAAACTCTTCTCTGTATTTCTCTCTCTCTCTCTCTCGCCCACTTTCCCTCGAAAAAAGCTCATTTTCTGCTCATTTCTCTCTTTCCTTATCGCTAAAGCCCTCGTCGCACTTCCTCGAATTTCCAGACATTGAAACAAATCCGTTGTATTTTTGCTTGAAACGACTTTGGACGAATCGGAAATCTTTTTTGTTTCGCGCTCAGCGAAAAACTATTGTCAGCTGGAAATTTATCGAACCGATGAATCGACGAGAAAATTGTGAAACGAAAAGTTTTTGAAAGTTTTTCGATCCGACGAACCGTTTGAATGTTATCGACGAATCAATTTCGGCCAATAGGCTCGCGGTCATGTGACCAAGTCACGTGACTCTGGAGCCTCCGATTGGACCGTCCTTTCAACTCACGATAACTCGACACTGGTGCGTCGGATCGAAATGTGCACAAAGACTTTTTGTCTCAAAATTTCATGCTGAATCTACTGATAATATTATAAAATCATTTAAATAAAAATTAATATACAGGGTGGCTCGATTGACTCGAGCATTTTCATCATTAACTCGTATTCGGTATGTCGAAACGAAAACGTGTTCCAAAACTTTTTTTCTCTAAATAACAACGCGAATCATACTTTTTTCTTGGCACAAAGTTTCAGGACACCCTGTAGAGATTCGAGAAGTGAGTCGAGGGCAGAAAAGGAGATGAAAAAAATAAAATAGAGCGATAGAATCACAAAAATGGTATGAAAGGGAGAGAGAGAGACCAAATGGTTGACGCATCGACGAGGATTCCGGGGAAAAGAATAAGTCGGCTCATCCGAGTGGCAGTTCGCCACTAAAAACGCTTCAGCCGCTTTCTTGCTCAATTAACGCTCATTATCGCTCCTCCCAGTCCCAGCGAAACACTCCGTACGACTTCCACTAATTCCGAACTACTGATTACGTAGCTCTGGCAACGTCTTACCCAATTTTCGAAACTCTACCAAAGTAAACATAAAATCTTTTTCTCCTTCTATAAAAACACCAAAAAAAATGTAACCTCGTGCAAAAAAAAATGTTCTTGTAAAAATAATTCTCAATGCTTATCAATTATGTAGAAAGAATCAGTGTTTTCTATTCTTGAAACTTGTTCGACAGAACGTCGACGATTCATTTAATTCCCGATTCTTCAAATTCCAAAGGAACGCAAACAAAAGGCAAAAAATAATAATTCAATTATCGCGGAGCGCCAAGAATGGGCGAAAAAAATGTCGAGGAGAAAAAAAAAAGTGATAAAAAAAGAAAACGTGCGAGGTCAAGTTGCGAAATGCTTTGTGACGTCGTAAAGTCCGGACGAGTACTGGAATCTTTTTAATTTGCTCGGAAAAGTCGAGCGATGTTTTCACGGCGAGAAACATATCCGGATTCTTATTTTCTCCCTCGTGTGCGATGCGTTTCCTTTTTTTTTGTTTCTTCCGTTTCTTTTTTTTTTCTTTTTTTTTGGCTGCAGATTTGGAAGCTCCGGGCAACACTCGAGGATCCTCGTCGCTCCGGAGACACGATTTTTGGGTGAAGAGAAACGACGACGAAACCAACGTGAGACGAGGCAAACGTGCAACGCGACGGGTACTCGCGGTTCGTGCCGCGTCTAATTATTCTCTACCCCGAGGCGCACTCAAAAAATTTTTTTTTCTCCTTTCCCCCTTTCCTCCCTTCATCGCTATTCAATCCTGAACAAAATTCACCAAAATTCTGTTCCAAAACAATAACACTAGAACACAAAAATAAAGTGGTTTGTATTTTTGACCAGACAGCCCATATATTTATATATTTTGGCGCGCTGATTCCGAATCTGGGCTCCGTTTTGTCCGTACACCGTCAAAATTTCGAGTAAATTGTGAAAAATTAAAAATTGTAAAAAGTTTCTATTATTATGATAAAACAAATGTTTTGAAATTATATCAAGTTTGATTTTGATGCATTTTGATCCGCTGAATCCGAATCTCAATCCTATTTGATCCGCACACTCTTTAAAATATAAGTAAATTGCAAAAACCTCCAAAAAATCTGTAAAATTTAGAAAATTTTCTTTAATACAATAATTGCAATATCTTTTGCAATTTTCAGAGATTTTTTGGGAGTTTTTGCAATTTACTTATATTTTAAAAGGTGTACGGATCAAATAGGCTTGAGATTCGGATTCAGCGGATCAAAATACATAAAAAACATACTTGATTTAGTTTCAGAAATTTTTTTAACATAATAATAGCAATTTTTAACCATTTTTAGCATTTTTAGGGTTTTTTTGCCATTTACTTGGGTTTTAAAGGGTGTACGGACAAAATAGACTTGAAATTCGGTTTCAGGAAATCAAAATACATAAAAATTAGGCTTGTCCTAGTTCAACAAAAAATTTTTTATCATGAAAACTGCAGTTTTTTGCCATTTTTAACGGTTTTTCGCAATTTACCCAAAATTTTGACGGTGTACGAACAAAACGGACCCCAGATTGGGAATCAGCGTGCCAAAATACATAAAGATATGGGGGTCTGGCCAAAAATGCAGACCACTTTTTTTTATGTGCCAGTGCAATCTACAAAATATTTTTAAAACAACACTATGCAAAATATTTTTCTTAAAATAATACTTTAAAAAAATACTTGCTAAAATAATATTTTTGAAAAACTTTTTCTAAAACAGCATTTTATAAAGTTAAAAAAAAACGTTTTAGACATTTTTTAAATATCGTATTGGAAAATCTCTTCTAAAACAATATTTTTAAAAATATTATTTTCAAATGTATTTGCATAATACTTTTTCAAATAATTTTTGAGACCTAAAAACGCCAACAAATGCTTTTCCTTGGTAATGAAAAATCCAAAAACAACAATAAATTGCAATCGCATTTATTAAATCAAATTCCAACATTCGAAACATGATAAATTTGTATCCATTGTTTTTTTTTTCATTCATTTCGTTTCGGTCACTCGACCCTTGCCTGAAATTCGCATCTGGACGCGAATCGCGCTCTCTTTTCCAACAACAATGTTTCATCGATAAAAAAGGAAAAAAAACGATCGTAACAAAACGCCCTTCGTCGCCAGCGAATTTTTCTTTTTTCAATCTCAACAATTTTTTTTTCGCAGCTCGATTTTCCCCAAACTCCAAAAAAAAAAATTCGCGGAGATTACATTTTCTCGTTCTTCGATAACAAAAATTTTTTATCGAGGAATTTTCGAGCGAGGCGTTCCCTCTTTTTTCGTCAAAAACAATAGGGATGAAAAATGCAAAAAGAGAGGCGCGCGGAATTCTCGGCAATCGCAACGTACGAAATTCTACATTTGTTTAATTCAAAGTTTTTTTTCTTATCTTTTTTCTTCGTATTTTTTTTTAAATTTTTATTCATTATTTTAATATTTTATGTTTTTTCGTCTTGGCATTCTCAACTCGTCGCGAGTCTATCGTTCGTTCTACCACCTCTCGTTAGCGGGCAATTCCTCGATTATTTTAATTCCTCACTGGATCGGGAATCTCGACCTTTCGATCCCTCCCAGTAGAATAATTTTTGTTTTTTTTTTATAATTCCCCTTAACTCACGAGTAATCAATAATCGTTAGTAATAATTAATAATTACGAATAATAACATATTTGGCTCTACCTGAGCTCTCGTCAATCCCACGTTGCGTCGGCACCACTCGGTTTTTTTGCACACTCTCAATTCTCATAATACGACCTCATTTTGGCTAATCGACCTCGGCTCCGAGGTCAGCGATCTCAAGGTCATTTCCCTCGATGATGGAGAGCCTGGAGAACGATTTCGTCTCTTGTTTATAAAATGAGACCTCGTTCAAACGAGGTCGTTCTCGATTTCAAGGTCAGCGATCTTAAGGTCGATTCCTTTGGGACGTCTGAAACGACCTTGAGATGTCTGACATCACGGATTGAATCTTAAATACGTTTTGTCAGGACCAACGAATATTGAGGTCACTTTCTTCGGGATTGTTAAGGTCATTTAGAGGTCAACGATGATTAAAGTGATATTTTTTAAGGTCGACAATTTTCAACGACATTCCCGCGAGGTCGATAAGCTTTGAGGTCGTTGACTGACGACCGTTCAGGCCGTTCGTTCAAGATCATACTGCTGCAGGTCTGCCATTAAAGGTCAACAATCATTAAGGTTATTTCCTCTGGATCTTGACATTCATTTAATTAAGATTGTCAACTCTTAAGGCCGTTTCCTCGGGGTCGACCGACCTTAAGGTCGTTTTACCAAAGTCGAAAATCCTCAAGGCCATTTTCTGGAGGTCGAGAAAACTCTTAAGGACACTTTCTTAAGGTCGAAGGGCCCCGAGGTCGTCCGTTCGAGGTCATGACGCGCTGCAGCTCCGTTATTCAACGTCAACCAGCCTTAAGATCGTTCTACCGAAGTCGACGATCCTCAAGGCCATTTTCTGGAGGTCGAGGAACCTTAAGGACACTTTCTTGAGATCGATGGGCCTCAAGGTCGTCCGTTCGAGGTCACAACGCGCTCCAGGCCTGTCACTCAACGTCAACGACAATCAGGCTCATCCTCGAAAAGTCCTCAATCCACTTTAATTCCATCTTAATCCTAAAAATTTACATTATTATCCCCGTCAGACCGAGATTTCCTGGATCTGGACCCTCTTCTTCGCGCTTCCGGGGGTCCCGGGCTGCCGTAGGATACCCGGACAGCTCGCGACGTTCGGGGCCGGAGCTTTCGGCGGTGGCGGCGGCTCCGGTAGATTGTCGTCCTCGTTGTTGGCCTCGTCCCCGTTCCCATCTTCGTCCTCGTCCTCGTCCTCGTCCTCATCATCATCATCGTCATCCTCGTCCTCGTCCGCGTTGTTGCGCGCCGCCACGTCGACGCACGGCGACGGCGTCCGGGTCCGGTCCGGCCAGTAGTTCGGCGGGTCCAGACTCGAAGAAATCCTCTTTCCACCGAGACCACCACCAGGAGGTGGCGAACACTGGAACTCCTGGAGCTCGAGCTCCAATTGCTGAACGAACTTCTGCTTGTGGGCCGGTGGACTGGAACATGGAGAACCATGGACCAGGGAAGAGATCCTGGACTTGCTACCGATCTCCAACCCGGAACACCCGGCCTCCAGCGAGTCCTCTTTCCTCTTGTCATACCCGTAACTTCCGGAAATGGAAGCAGCAGCAGCAGCCGCCGCGTTCCTGTCCCTCTGATGATAGATGCCAGCGAAGATGAGGATGTTCAGCAGCAGAAGGAAGATGCCAACGGCAATGGTCACGGTTAGTGCAGTGGTGTAGCTTTGATAGTGATTGGATGCGAATTTGCGAAGCAGGTTATTGGGCCCGGGCCCAAGATTCGTCTCGGTGGTCTCTGTCGTCCTGATGGTCGTCGAAGTTGGCTCGTTTGGCTCGCACTCCGTCGAGAATCCTGGAAAGGGCGACACCGAGGCCTCCGTCGGGGATGGAGCTGTCAACGGGGGAGCGGGGAGTGGGATCGCCATCGATTGAGGTCGAACAGCACCCTCGTACAAGCTAGGACTCTCGGCCAGGTGATGGTGACGCATGCTGATCTCGTAACCTGGTCTGTGCAATTGTGGAAGAAGATTCAGCCACAGTGACATCTTGTGACCTCGATAATGAGATCGCATCCTCGTCGAGGTCCGGCCAGCTTCGAGGTAGTACTGGTTTATCGAATCGTATGCGTCCCAATAAGGTGGACTGTCCGCTCCAGAATCATTCGGATCGCTGAAAAGACCAAATGCATTCAAGCCAGGCTATCTTGAAGCAAGCTTTCAATAAGGTCCTAAGACCTAAAACAATCTCTAAAGTGGGTTAGAAGTCTTTGCATTGGAAGCTTCTAAAATGACCCTGAAATGAGATACGAAGTTGGAAAACTTTGGAACTCTTGAAAGAACTTGGAGTGGTTTGTGAATAAACTTCAATGGGCTAAACACGACTCTAATAGAGTTTCATCAAGACCCACCCACATCATAGCCATATGTAGACAATGGAGTAAAATGATCAGTAACCGATCTTCCATATTGCACAAATCTTTGCATTGCTTTAATCAACTGAGAAACTTTAAATCGAGTTTCAAATGATCTTAAAACAACATAAAAATATATCATAATGATATTAAACTACTTAAACAGGATCAAAGCTGATTCTGCAATGGTATCGATTGGTTAAAATGACTTTAACGACCTCCAAATGGCATTAAACTGTTAAAACGAGGTTGAACCACTTGACAATGATGTTGAATGATTGGAATTTCAACACATTGAGACGATATTAGGAGTAAGCTTTGAAAGACTTCGACACCGCTTTGGGATGACCCTGGCAAGTAGCTTTTAGCGACTTACCCCCGCCAGATGAAGTTCGAGAGGTAACGTACGAGCATCCGCGAAAGATTTTCGTCAGCCGCGGTATAGTTTCCAGAAATAGGAGCGATCGATGGCGAGCTCGCGGCCTCGTTCCTCAGGATCGGAATCCCAAGTAGATACGGAATCTCGTCACCCCTCTGGCTCGGTTTTTCTCCTGGCTGGAAGTGGAGGAAGTAACCGCGAGCCCCGGAAGCCGAGTGAAGAAGCGCCAGTCGCAGCAACGGGGCCGCGACCTGGCCATCCCCGAGCAACGCCAGCAGACCTTCCCTTATCGCGATCGGACTCTGTTCACCCCGCTCCCAATCAGTGTACTCGTTACGCAGCGTCGAGTAGATCTCGTGCAAGTGGTAACGGTAAGTATTCCGGACATACGTACGCAATATTCTGTCGCGACGGGTCTCATTAACACCGTTCTATAATTAAGATCATTTTTTTGAGTATTATAGTAGTGTAATATAATTTAGTATTGTATAGTGGTATATAGTTCAATATATTATAATATTGTATAATATACTAGCAGGTTATAGTGGCTCGGGACAATAAAAAAAAACTAATCCAAAATCCAATTTTTTGGATTGTTTAAGATGAATTCTAGGATTGCACTCCGAATAATTATCATTTTTGTTATGATAATCAGTTTAGTATATTATAATATTGTACAGTATATTATAATGATATTCTTTAGTATATTATAGTATTATATAGTATATTACATTTGTATAGTTTAATATATTATAGCTTTGTATACTATATTACAGTGGTAGTTTATAGTATAGTTATAGTTTATAGCTATATTATAGCTGCTATAATATATTATAGTAAAAGCTATTTACTATAATATATTAAAGTATAGTGATATACTTTAATATATTATAGTACTATATAGTATATTATAGTTGTATAGTTTAATATATTATAGCATTGTATAGTATATTATAGTGTAGTTGTAGTTTATAGTATAGTTTATAGTGATATATTATGGTATTATCTAGTAGTACAATATAGTATCATATATTATAGTATATTGTAGTACAGTATTGTGACATAATAGCATAGTAATGGTTTAGTGATAAAGCAATAGTGTTATAGTTATTTAATAGTTATCATAGCAGTAGTAATTCCTCACCTTCATGTCTTCGTCATTGAGATCCAGCCAGGCCTCGTCCGAAGTTAAACCCATGAGGAGATGACGATCTCCGAAGGCTGCGAATTCAACTCCAGGCCCAGGTGCCATGGGGAACAGTCCCGAGGATCCCACCGTTGGCAGTATGTTCTAAAACGTACGAAAATCCATCAATATTAATTAATATTTAATAGTTAATAATAATTAATTAATAATTAATAATAATAATTAATAGTTAATTAACTATCGTATAAACTACCCTAAGCCAGTATTTCAATACCCAACATATTGAAAGTAAACATCCTATTGTTAAAAATTTTATAAAATAGTTTTATTCATACGAAATTAGTACTTATAGTAATCGAAATAGTAATAGCAATAAAAATGTCATACGGTGCAATGAATTTGAAATTCATTAAAAGTAATAACATAAAAAAAGAGGTGGTGAAAAAATAATGATGAGTCGAAAGAAAGGAAGTAACGAGGGAAAGGTTAAAAGGGAGATAAAGAGAGAAATGGAGAATAACGCTTGTATGGTGTACGTGTAGGCGATGACTCGGGCTTGTCCATCCAATTAGCCGGCTCATCGATTTCCGCACCATCGGCCGTCCACACGTGTATTACGGCATGAAACGACGTCCGTCACCTTCTCTCATTTTCTTTCTCTTTCTCTTGCATTTCCTCGTTTCCTGTCTCTCTCTCTCGCACTCTGACATTTTCTCTCTCTCTCTCTTTCTCTCTCTATTTATTTCTATCACTCTCTTTCGTCCCTTCCTCCCGCTTTATCGACTGTGACGCGAGTCGTTTCGCGTTACGTCAACGATCGACACCCCGCGATCGGAGAACTTCCGGGTCGCTCACCCTCCCGCTAATTACCGGTCATTCGAAACGTTCCATTAACGCGCTCCCGTTCCAATCTCACGAATTGCCACGCGACGCGGATGACCCTACTCCATTTTCCATTTTTTCCTCTTTTCTTTCTTCATTTTCATCCGCTATTTTCATTTTCCGATGATGCACGCGCTCGCCTAGTTTTTTTTTCGCAAGCTCCGGATCGAAATGTCACGTTTTTGTTTTGTTTTTTTTTAATTTGCACTCTTCGTTCATTATTCAAATTAATTTTTCTTCACGGGAATTGTTTAAAAGCTTTTCAATTGTTTTCAATAATTCTTTTGACAGTCTCTTTCAAGTTATTTTTATTGATGAGTTATCGGGACGTAACACGTGTTTAGATGAGAAAATCGCTGAACTTTGATCTCAAGGTAGTTCTGTCAAAAAATCGGTTTCTTAGGATTTTGTTGAGAATTTGCAAAAACCTTCTTTGATACAATGTGCAATTTACGTATATTAAATTTTAAGAGGTTTCACTATACGTAGAATTCGAGATATCAATTGTCAAAAATGATCAATATTTTTTGCAGTCTCCCATAAGAGCACGTGTTAAATATTGCGATCTTTGGTATCTTGACTTCTGGGTAGTGAAACTTGTTGAAATTTTGCACAGCTATTTATTTTACTTCAAAGAAGCTCCCTTTAATTTTTAAAAAAAATCCTAAGATTTTGATTTTTTTATTTTCATACATATATAACAAGTAAAGGTGACCTTGGATGATCTTGAATTTTGAATATGTTATTCTTGAAACAATTTGCAACAACTTTTCTTAATTGACTTAAGCTCAAAAACCACATGCTACGGAGATAAATTAAGATAAAAACTTTTGATTTGACCGTACCTAATAGAACTACCTTAAATATCTGAAAAAAGTGAACGGTAAGATTATACTTTACTCCCTTTCTTAATCAACTTATTTCATTTTTCTGCATAATAGAAAAATTTTTAAAAATTTTCTGAAGAAAATGGCTTTATTGTGAATTTAGAGAAACGGAGTTGAGAAAACTTGATTGAAGAAGCGGAAAAATGGGAAGAAAGAGAAAAGACTGACCGAAGTGGAGGAGAGCGGCAAGACCGTGTCGTCGATGAAAGGCGCAAAGCCGGAAGTGAAACGCGGCGAGTCGAGTCGGACGTTGAGGAGCTCGTCGAGAGTGCGGAGCCGGAGGCAGGCGGCGATGTCGTCGGTCTCGACGTCGCTCGGGCATCCGGTCTGCTCGGCGACGCGCCGCTTTATCGCGAGCGGGTCCCTCTGAATCGCCCAGGGTGAGAGTGCCGAGCCGCCGAGCAAAACCACTCGCTCGATTAGCTCTGAAATCATCGAAAAAAACAACACTACTGAAAAATAGTGAGTAAAAAAGTAACCTGCGAAAACATTGCTGGTCAGACCAAAAAAAAACTCTACTGAAAGATAGCGGAAAAAAAAATATTTCGCGAAAACATTACTGGTCTGACCGAAAATGACAGCACTACTGAAAAATAGTAGGTAAAAAAATATTTCGCGAAAATTTTACTGATCAGACCAAAAAACCTCTACTAAAAGATAGCAGAATAAAATATATTTCGCGAAAACATTACTGGTCTGACTGAAAATGACAGCACTACTGAAAAACAGTAGGTAAAAAAATATTTCGCGAAAATCTTACTGATCAGATCAAAAAAGATCTACTAAAAGATAGCAGAAAAAAAAGTATTTCGCGAAATCATTACTGGTCTAACCGAAAATGACAGCACCACTGAAAAACAGTAGGTAAAAAAATATTTTGCGAAAATGTTACTGATCAGACCAAAAAAACTCTACTAAAAGATAGCAGAAAAAAAGTATTTCGCGAAATCATAACTGGTCTGACCGAAAAAGACAGCACTACTGAAAAATAGTAGGTAAAAAAATATTTCGCGAAAACGTTACTGGTCAGACAAAAAAAATTCCAATTTGATGAAAAATGACAAGATTACAGCAAAAATCAATACGAGGAAGAATTCGTCGAGAAGAGTAATGGTACCAAAAAAAAGAAAGTTAAAAAGTAACTTCTAAAATTATGAAAAATTCGTAAAGTTATCGGTAAAAAAACGATAAAGCGATAGAAGTAGAAAATTTGAAAATAGGAATAAAAAGTTTTAAAGAGAAAAGAGAAATAAGAAAAATAGAGAATGACGATTATTCGCTGCTGGGCAGAGAAAAAAAAATTAATCCGGAGGAAAGACAGAGAGAGATGTCATCAGCAGTGTCTGGGAAGAGCGGCGGAGTCGAGTTCCCTTGCCTGACAACGACACGAAGAGAGGGTTCGTTAGCGGAAATAGGCAAGAATCTCCGACTGGAGCTTCAACCCTCTACCCTTTTTCTCTCTCTCTTTCTCTCTCACACATACACACACATTTATAATTTTTTTCCCTTCCCTATTTTTCTCTTTCAGAATTTTCTCTCTTTCTCGAAATAATTTTTTTTCCTCAGTAGTATAACGGTCAGTATCCCCTATCGATTTTTTTTCTCTTCGGTAATACAATAGTCAGTATCCCCAATTGTCAATTTTTTCTCTTCGTTTACATAATAACTGATATTCCAATTTAAAAATAAAATTCTTTCTGCAGCGCACTATTTTCTTTTTTTTTTCTTCAGTAGTATAGTGGCCAGCATCTTCTATCAATTTTTCAAAAATAAATGTCAGTAGTCCTATTTTTTAAATTTCCTTCTCTTTCCATCTCAAAAATTTTTTTATTCGTTAGTACAGTGGTCATCATCTCCTGTCAAATTTTTTCTATTCGTTAAAATAATTGTCAACATATATATGTTTCGAAATTTTTTCCTCTTTCGAATTCTCCCACGAATTTTATTCTCTTCGGTGATATAGTGGTCAGCGTAAGCTGTCAAATTTTTTTTTTCTCGTTAGTACAGTGATCAGTATTCCCGCCTGACAAATATATATTTTTTTTTTCGTCTCTCCCATTTTTCCAGGGAAAATCTCTCTTACAAAACTTTTTCTCCAGTCTTTCTCTGGTTTTGATTTTTTTTTTAGCTTTCTCTCGCATTATTTCTATCCTTCTTCGTGTGCTCGAGAAAGCTCGTTAATGCCCCGGCAGCGTTCGCGGTCTCGACGCCAGTCCGCCCACACTCGAGCCTTTTCCCCTTTGCCTGTGGATGGGTTGCGCACGTACAGGCAGTTTCACACGGATTTCTAGACTCCGATAAGCCCCGTTGCATGCCTGCACGAGCGAGAGAGACCGAGAGTCTCCCTCACGAGGAAGGAACCAGGAAACGAGGAACAGGCAAATCGGAATTTTCATAGCAACCTCATTGCTATCTTCAGGAAAATTTGAAATTTAATCTCCTTTATTTCCCCCTTGCTTCTCTTTTTTTGTTAAATCATGTTCCCGGGATTGAGATTTTTTCGTGTTTAAAATTTGCATTCCTTTTTTTTTGCCATTCCATGTTTTTGTTTTTCGTAAGTTTTGTTAGAGGGAGATTTTCTTATTTTAAAAAAATCGGTGAGTTTTGATTCAAAAAATTAATCAGATTGATAAAAAGTTGATTTTAAGAGAGAATTAAAACTGAATGAATTGTTTTTTTCATTTTAAGCGTTTGATTACAATATTTTTATTTAATTAACAGAAATTGTGATTAATTTTAATTGAGCAGTAAATAATAATAATACAAATATTATTATTGTTTTTTCTTTAAATAACAAAATTTAATCTTAAAAGAAGAATCTTTTTTAAAAAAATCTTTAAAATCACGTTTAAAGCCATGATTTTTTTCTCGTGCGTTTTATTGTCTTTCCTGAACTTTGCTCAATCCGTAAAGCTCTAAAAGCTCGAAGAATCTCTCGCGGCGCGAATGTTACCGTACGAGAGCGAATTTCGCGAAAATTCGCCACCTGTGGATCGTCGTGAATAATTGATGGCAAACAAACCTCTCGCCATGGGGGATACGGCTAAAAAATTAGCGAGGGCGGCGCCGGTGCCGTGTCCGAGGACGCTCAGCCGCGCAGGATCGCCGCCGAAAGCCTCGAGATTCTCCCGGAGCCAGTGCAGTCCAGCGACGAGATCCATCAGCCCGTAATTCCCTTGGCCGCTTCCCTTCGATCCGGTTTTCAAAAAGCCTGCAAAATAGCCCACCTCCCAATTAACCCTCCATCAAGAGCTTTTTTTATCAATATTTTACCCCTTCATTATTTAACAAGCATACTTAAATATAATTATTTATGCTTGAATCCAAAAAAAATACTAATAATAAAAAATAAATAGAATAAAATATTTTTTTAACGAATTAAAGAGTCGAAAGCTCTGAAAAAAGCTCAAAATAAAATCGAATACTTAAATTAAGCTCAAAAACACAGAAAGTATGAAAAATTTTGAAGCCGAAAAGTCCAACAAAGACACTCTGACCAAATGCTGAAGTTGAACAAAGCTCAAGAGCGTACAGTAAAATTTTTAAATAAGTCAAAAGGTCGGAAGCTCAAGCTTCGAAAAAAAAAAGATTCATAAGCTCGACCGAACGTGAATAAATGTGAAAGAATTCAAAAGCTCGAAAGCTCGGGGGAGGAAAAAAGTTCTTTCGAAAGCTCGAAAAAAAGGCAAAGAAGCCCGAAAAAGCTCTCGCATCGCGATTTTCAATCAAGGGGGTTCATTTCTCTCCGGATCAACTGGTCGGTTACCGGGAAGCGACGGAGCTGGGGGTGGCGAGCGATTGATTAAAAAATAGTGACGAGTGACTGGGACGTGCTCGAAGAAAGGAGAGTGGATAAGGGTCGCCTTTTTCATTCTCTCTCTTCGTTTTTTTTCTCTCTCCCTTTCTCCCTTTCCCTTCTTTATTATTTAACACAAAGAAAAATGTTTCTCGCGAAGAAGAAGACGAAGCAGAAGAAGACGAAGAAGACGAAGAAGACGAAAGGGAAAGGGAAAAAATAAAAGAAACGAGAGAGGGATGAAAAAAAAAGGAAAAAAGGGCTCTCCGCCAGTCTTTTGTCTGTCTCGTACGAGAAAGTGCGAGGCTCGAGAAGCTGGGAGATTGCCTCGTAAAATATTCAAGGAACGATTAAGCCACGGTGGTTGGAGGCTCGTCGCCGGAACGGAAAAACCGTGACTCTCCGTTCTTATCCCCCGTCCAGCTTCCTCAAACTTTTTAAGCGAACGCCAAACGGGCTTCCAATCCGAAGGATTCTCTCGCTCCTCGCCAATTTTACTTCTCGTTCAAATTTTATTTTTTTTTCCCTCCCCCTTAAATTTCTTCAACATTCACTCATTTGACATTTATTTGTAAAAAATTTATTTACTTCTTATAAATTTATTCAATATTTATTTACTTATATTTACTTATTTAAGTTTATTTATCAGAGCTTTTTTCAATAATTCATTTGGAATTGATTTCCTCGTGCATTTTAGTTGCAATTGGAGCTCATCGATCATCAATTTGGTCGTTAATCGTGAAATGAAAATTATTGACCCACCGAGTATCCCGAGGCGAAAATTAATTGATACGACGACGATGCGTCCGTGAGAGGCAAGGGCAGTGCCGACTAGTGAATTTCCAGCTCCCCACGAGTACGAATCGCCGTGAACTAGTAGCAACGCTGGCAGCAATTCAGAGCCGTTTCCTGAAACTCGAAATATCCCATTTTTCCTATTATTTTACGTTTATTATTTTAGATTAAAAAATAAATAAATAAAAAGAAAAAAATATTCAATAAACTACTAATCAAGAACTAGAATTTTTTTAAATGACAGTTGTCAACTGGTTGTGACCAATAGTTAGTATATCTCGTTAAACAGTTACTATAACTAATTACTAGTTAACGAGTAATAGTATACAGTAAACCATTGTTTAATAGTTACTCGTTAATATTTTATATTTGATTAATAGTTGTCTACTGTTTGTTAATAGTTACTCATTACCAGATTATACACCAGCTGCAAGTGGATAGTCATCTACTATGGAACAATATATTTGATAATTAATAATTAAGAAATAATTATGTAATTAATAATTAATTAATAATTATTCATTAATAGTTGACCTAGTTAATAAAACATTTATTATTCAATAGTCTAACATTGATAGCTTACGATTAATTATTGTTAAAAATAGTTACTAGTTGTCAGTTTGACTATAATTTTTAAATATAGTTGCAAGTTAATATAGTTAATTATTAATTATTAATAGTTAACAGTTAGTAAGTTTATCAACTAAACTTTTTCCCAAGATAATTCGTTGAAAATTTGTATTAACGTTTTTTAGTCTTGTATTAGAAGGTGTAAAAAATTGAGGACGCTTCACCATCAGAAAATTGAGATATTTGTCTTTAAAAATCACATCTTTTAACATTACGCCTAATGGGAACTACCAAAAACTTTCAATTTGTAAGAATTAATATATCATTTTCTAGACGGTGAATGATGTTAAAATTTGAACATAAGTCAAGCAATATAATAATTTCAACGTACACCAAATTTCACCGCAAAATTTTGGACAGCCAGTAATCATCGAACTACCTTAACAGGTGACAGTTAATCGTTGATAGTTAATGGTTAATTAACAATAAAGTAAACAGTTTATAATTTATACACTGAAAACGAAATTTGGTTGATTCAACAAAATATTTGTTTCAATACGTTAAACAATATTATTTCGCAAATTGAATTAAAGTCCTGGTTTATTTAACTCAAGTTTAATTATTTCAAATAAACAAGTGTTGTTTCAACGAAGTATTTTCAACTAAATATTTTTCAACTAAATCTCTTCTCAGTGTAGTTAATAGAGAAAATAGTTAACAGTTAATAAATAAATAATTATTTAATAATTAATAGTTAATACTTAATTAACAATATTTAATAGTTAAATGTCTTTGATTTTTATTAGTTGGTATAAGAAAATGAAAAGAGTAAATATTGATAGACGAAATTTGGTGGCAACTCGAGTCAAAGATATTGGAGGTCGCCACTTTA
>JAPYYW010002956.1:0-24258 GCA_030522545.1 Cremastinae sp. A BG-2022a
GCACGTGTATTATTTTACGAAATTTTACTGCACTGAATCGTTCCAGAAAGTTCGATTGATTTCGTTATTTCGTGATGAAATCTCGCGGCACAACATTGTCTTAAAAATGAAAATAAAAATTATGTAAGTTTAAAGGAAAAATTGACAAATTCTTTGTTTAGTCTAAAACTGAAAATATTTATTAATGTAAGATAAATAAAATCTATTAAAAAATAGGGAATGTAGTCAGAAAAAGAATATTTATGTATTAAAAAGGAATAATGACAATGCGGCATCATATAAAATGAAAAATAATCTAAAAATAAAAATAATCAGAAAAAAATCACAAGTTTTTAATCGATGTGCAAATTGGGAGAAAGATGTGTATGGGTGCCTGCGTGTGCCTGAGCGAATCGCTGTAAAGCGTAAAATGACGCGAGAGCTCCGTTTTCCATGAATATGTAAACCGTTTTGTGACGAGGTGTATGCAGACCCGTGGCGACGAAGATCGTAGGGATGATGAGATGCACGTGGCTCGTTTTCTCCTAAAACGAATGCGATGAAACTAGTCTCGTTCCGCAGCATATGACGCACGCTTTCCGGAACTTTATCGCCACTTTGAATCATCACCTTGAAACTTTGTCATGCACGTACGCAAAATCTTTTCCGAGTTCAACGAACATTTCCTAATTGACTTTTAATAAATTTTTATAATTTTTCTTTAGCACGAACACGTCCAACGACGTGTTATTACAAACTTTGACAATTATACCATTTCTTCAACTGATGATGCTATATTTTAAGACATAAATTATTAAAATCCGACAAAACTTTTTCTCTGTACAAAATATTTATTGAATTTTTTACAATATATGCTTTTTATATATTTTTTGAAAGATTTTAAACACTTTTATTGTTTATTGAAAAAAAATGTCATTTTTGGTATAGTCTGAATATTTATTTGAAGACTCGAAAATAATATTTATATACTGATAAAAAATAATTTTTCTGTTTCAGGTAAGTTGTTGAGAAGGATGGAAGATCTTGGATTTTAGGAGGAGGATATATGATGAGATATCGGAGGAACCCGCGCGATATAGTTTGAATTGTGCCAAAACGAATTTTTATCGATGCTGGAGGTTTGGTGATTTCGCATAATAATGGGAGAGGAGAAGAAGATCACATCGAATATCGCCGATGGTGGCTTCGTGCCAGAAAAGCCCCGGCATAAGGCGTTTCCCCCGACGTTTATCAATGTTTAAGAGAGTCAAGACCACAAAGTAAACCGCGACGAGTATCTTAATCATTCACATCCGTACCAACAGATTTTATATCGAGCCTATTCAATTCTCCGCCTATTTCGTTTCATTTGCTTCCTCGTTTCACTTGAGACGGCCAATAAATTGAAAAATATTCATTTTTTACATCAAAGGTTAGTAATTATTTTTTTACATTCTTAATCAGGAGAGCGTTCATAATTTTTTATAATATATCCAATGACAAATGGGAATATGCTAAAACTATAATAATTTATAATTTTAGAAAAAGTCAAGAAAAATAAAAATAAAATTGTAACATATAAATTCAGTTAAAATTTAATCTTAATTCGAAATTGCTTCCTTTTGTATAGAATATTGATCGTTAACAGAATTTAAAAGAATCAATAAAATTCAGTTGCAGAGATTAACTATTAAAAGTACTTTTTTTGCGTGAGCTCAATTTGAATTTGTATAATAATCAAAGCTCTTAACGAAGTGCAAAAAAAAAGTTTTTTTTTTAATGAGGAAATACACTGGGATATTTTCTTAAGGGACTTTTAGAATTTTTGATGGCCTCCTATTGTAACCGTATATGATAAACCAGATATCAAATCACGAGGACAAATTTCAAAAGCATAATGATTGAGGAAATGATCAATGACTCTCACGATACAGCGGAAGGCGAAATACAGGGTATTGAGGCAACTTTCCATTTGTCACCTTTTATGTATATTTGAACATGGAACAAGGAATCATTCTGAATATTAGTCAGGTAATTACTACTGTTATTTTGAAAATATACATTATCAAACTTTTAATTCAATTCTTTTAGAAAGCTCATTTCAGTTTTAAAATTACCTTAAAAGTAATTTCAAAGACTCGAAATTTACCAAAAAAGATTTCTGCGAATAAGTGTTTATTCGATAAAAATAAATTAAGTTTGATTCGAATAGAATTTATTTTAATTCGATAAATCTCTCCTCCTCTATTTCTTGTTCTTGATACAAGTAAGCGAAGTCACGTGTTTGGGTCGACCAAAAAAACGAGGTTGTATACGAAAAATGCATGTATCGTGAGGTTTCGTGTTTTCCCTCTTTCTTTCAGTGGATATAGGTAGTACGTGTGCAGACGCCGTAAACCCTAGTACTTTATCCCAACATACAGACGACCGAAAGGGGTATGCTGGCTAACTGATCGTTAGTTTCACTCGCGAAGAAATACCGAGAACATTCTTGGTATTAGAAAATAAAATGAACGAAGAAACAAAAAACAATTGAACATGTATCCAAAAACATTTATTCCAAAACGTATGGTTTTCCTCCTCTCAACGTTGCAGTTCGTCCCCTTCCCAACACAACGCGTATACATGAGCGCCTTGATGTTTAAATTTTATTCTGTCTCGTATTCTAGCAAATTCATGAGTCAACACAATTAAAAAAGTTTATTTCAATAAATGGATAAACAAATAAATAAAAAATAAGTAGATTATGGTACACTGTAAAATATTTTCGTAAAACAAACGATATCATCACTGACTGACATGCAATTACGCATGAGTTAAAGAACACGGCAGGGATTGATCCAGGCATGAAGATATACCAGTCATAGAAATGTATGAAAGTTAATTCACTACAAGCTGAGATGAACATGCAACTTTGTGTTACCATAAAATTATCCGAAAATGAATAAATGTACAAACTGTTCATACTTTTCCGTATACTTGCTCCAAAAGTATTATAACAATGGAAATCAGTTATTTTCCTATTTTCCTCACGAAAAAAGTTACACAAGAAAAAAGTACTTTTCGAGCATTCAAAAAAAAAGTATTCGATGCAGATTATTCTTTGGTTTCTTTTTCACATACGAGCATTCTATGCATGTTTTTATCGCCTCAGAGTGATTATCGGTGAAATTGAATGAAAGTAATGAGTTAAATTTAAAAAAAACTGTGTAGGAACAAGTCAGCTCCTATTTAAAAGTGTGTCATCGAAAAACGAATTATCATATCTCTAATTTAAATCACTGCAGGCATAGACTATTCAAAAATAATACATTTTTTACATTTAGAAAAAACTTTGTAAAAAATTTTCAACAATTCTGTAATTGCTTGATTCATAATTAATATTATTCTTTCCAAACATGGTTGCATGTTTGAAGTTCTTGGCTTTTTATTTGAATACATTTATTTGGAAGATTCGGTTGATTGAAAATAAAGTTCATCTATCTCTGGATAAAACTTTTTTCACAATGGAACCCAGTGATGTTAATGATCAATTACTGACGTATGTTCATCGGCATTGAAAGCAAAAATGAAAAAAAAAAGAAGTTGAGAGCAGAATACGGATCGGGAAGCTTCGCAACAAAGCCCGAATCTAATTAATTGATGGGTTAATTATGTACAGTTAATTGGAGAAACTGGAAAAACGCTTCAATTTTTCATTACCGTAATTTGGCGATGGTTGAAAAAAAAATAGATGGAAAGAGAAGAAGCAGCCATTGTAACTCATGTGTGTTACACGTTTACGAGTGCCTAGCCTCTATTCACCTCGTAAAATGCGTTTTCCACCTCTATTCTGCTCGCGCAGCGGTTACGAAAAAACAAAACCGGCGAGAGAGAAGGGAGACGCAAAAAAGGAGGAGAAAAAAAATAAACACGCACGTACACACGAAATAAAAAAAAAAAGAAAAAACGGAAAAACAGAGTAAAAACACACGCCGCAAACTCTATCTCATTGTCCGCGCGTGTTACCCGATGCCCGCGCGGAGCGAGGTAAAAAAGAGAAACGTTCGGGAGAGGGTGGAGGGGTTGAATTGCCCATTCGTTGTAACGGGCTTTGTTTTATTTAACAAACCCGGCATATCGACGCTGCTGCTGCTGTTGGGTTCGGCAGAGGAAAAACGCACATGGGGGAGGGGCGAAGGTGAACAGGGAGAGGGACGGGGGGGCGAGCTGAGCATCGGTTTTTCTCTCTTTCCGCCATTTCAACGTAACAATACACACTTCTGGCTGTTGGAACGCTCGCGATCGCTCCAAGCTCGCGTTGCCCCGCTCGCATTCTACACGAGCAGTTCGTTTAAAGCCGGCTTTATTACTGATTACGAGAAAAATTGATGTTCCCCTGTTAATGAAGCTCTACCGGCGCGCTCCCACCCTCCGAGCAGCATCAGCGACTCTCACACCGCGTTCATCCCTTTGCTGGGACCGAATCGAAGAGTCCCTTTACACTATACTCTCCCTGCATGCATCCTCAGCATTCGAGTAATTGAGATGCGTGCGGAGCACTGCTCTATTGCTCCCGATATTCGCCAAAAGCTCGCGCACGGAACATCGTAAATATATTCGTTCCGAGTTTTTTTCCCATTCGATCAGTCGCGTGTGCTTCCCCGTACACGAGCCAACCAATTTCGACACTACATCGCTTCTCTCCCACCGACTATACACCCATCATCACAATTCTACGACTCAAATTGCTTCATGCCCTTTCTGATTTTATCGCCCAACAATATTTCAATGTTAAACGCTGCCATCCTTTTTTTTATTTTTCCCCCCGATTTTTAGGATATTGACAAGCGGAAATAAAGCTCGGTCTTTTGATTTTAAAAGCTTTTCACATGTGACAAGTTTTAGAAAAAGTTATTCAAAAGATTAAAACTTTCATTTCCGATGTGACGATTTGTTGAAAAATATTCTTTAATCTGGTTTAATAAAACTGGGTATATTTTGGCTGTTAAAAGAGACGGTAAAAGGGACATCCACGAGCCCAGACGGCATTGTAAACAGCACTCGTTAAAGTCCGAGCGTACATATAAAACAAAGCTCACCTTTTCAATGTTCCTGTTTTCAAACAATGAGAATAATAAGAAACTTTTAATTAAAACCGCGACGAAAAAAGAGAAAGACGAAGGAGAAAGAGAGAATGAGAAAAAATAAGCTGTATTTAGGCGAGGCAAAAGATTTTGAAGCTCATGGTAATCGGAGGATGAGAAAAACTCAGCTCTCAAAAGAAAAAGGAATGTAAATGACCTCTGCTGAAATTGTTTTACTCCCGTTCCGACATTTCGAGGTTTTAAACCTCTTTCACGCGATATTTATACAAAATAGACTCATTTCAAGATAAAAATTCTGTACTTCGGACGAGAAACGTATTGGTCTGTCAAATGAGCATCGATAGACTGAGTTAAAAATTTACATAAACTTTCTTTAATATCATATGAATGTGTGTACAAAATTTTAAAAAGCTTAATGATAAATATCATATTTTTCTGTAAACGCTGCATAAGAGTGCATATTAAATTTACAGTTTTTATTTTAACAATAATTATCTCGAATTCCAGACGGTGAAGTCTCCTAAAATTTTGCAAAGAGTTTTGTATAACATAAATTAATTTTGTTCAGTTTTTTAGAAAAATCTCTCGTAAAACATTTGTTATTTATATACCAAGTGAACTGAATATGTTTTACTTTAGCTAACCTCAAATTCAGAATATGTAGTTCTTTGATCAATTCGCAAAAACTTTTATTAATAATCTTAAACCCTCAAATGACTTGGAACGTCACAAAAACGTCATAAAAACAGAAGAATCTTTTGATTTGACTGTCACAGCAGAGAGTCAACCACCTTAAGGACGTTCCCAAAAAAATTAGTTTTCTTACAATTCTTCTGTAACTTTGAATACACATAGGTGAAAGTACCATGTATACGTAGAATTTTATTTTAATAGTCATTGCGGTACTAAATTTGTAGATATTGACGATTAAAATTTATGTATTTAACATGTAAACCCTATTCTAATGGGGGTTAAAGCGAACGTTTTATTTAATAACAATAGTAACTTTCTTACGATCATTTTGAAAAACTGAAATTCAGTAGTTTACTGTAATAATAACAAAAGTAAGTGGTATTTGTTTTTTTACAAAAAAGGTTTAAAGTGAACCACTTTTCATAATTTTACTGTTTTGTTTGATCACTTGACAAGTGAGAAAAGACAACATGTCAACGTTGCACCACGCGGGCAGTTTGGAATACCGTAACTCACCGGCATTAGATAATTGTAGGTTTACTGCTGATAAAAAATCGATATTTACAATTAACGAAATATTTATTATCAATTAATATTAATAAACAACATGTTTACACAAACAAGGTTAGAGCACGCGTAGGGAGGTTAGAGCACGCGTCAGTGCGACAATATTCAGAGTAAAGATACCTTGTGGGGACGTCCTTAAGAAATATGAATACAATAACAGTCTTGAATCAAGAAGATCGTCTCAACATTTTTTGCATCATGTAAATATGATCTGAATAATGAACAAAATTTTTAAAATTAAAAAATCAATCTAATAAAAATACTAATAGCACGGGTGCCGTGAAAAATGTCCGAAGACCCACAAGTAAATTAGCTCAGATCCAAATGAAAACGCCCCGGAAGAAAACGAGGACGAGTATATGTTACTGACTGAGCCAATTTTCTAATTTTCAACTTTGGAGAAAGGCGCTGGGTCAATGTTTGCCATGAAGCTGTAGAGAGCGGGTGAAAGAGAGCGAAAGTAAAGAAAGGAAAGAAAGGAGATTTGTCTCTTCGAATCTCTATCTCGCTCGATCTCTTTCCGAGGAGAGATAAAGGGGAGGACACGTCGGATATCCTTAGCGGGGAGTTGGGCAATGTCCTGTCGCTGGTATACATCGGGTATTTCCCCCTTCTCCTCCCAGCGAGAGCCAACCCTCGTGACTTGAGTAAACTCGGGAGTTTCCCTACAACGTACACGCTCCATCTGCCGTGACCTCTCCTTTCTCAAGACCTTTACCCGCAGACATCCTGATAGTTTGAATAACCGGAAGTGATGAGTGCTCCATGACAAGGCGTTATCTATACGCGACTACATTTCTCTCCATTCTATATATACGGTTATTCCGAGTCAATGCGTCACAATAAATGTTCATATACAATTCGGTCGTAAAATTGCTTCGGAATTGACCAATTTTATGTTTTTCTATAGCGAAAATTCAACGATTATACATCCACATACATATATGGGAAAAAAGGACGAATAAAAACTTGAGATATAAATTCACGCGTTCGATTAGCACGTGACAGCATTGAAACTTTTTCAAAGCGATTTGGTTAAATAAATATACCCTATTTTATTGGGATTAAACTAATTTGATGCTTAATATTAATTAAACATCAGACGTTTTTATATTTTTAGACGAATATCCAATAAAATGTATGTTTATATTTATCTTTCAATAACACTTATAATTTTTGTAAATCCAAAATAAAATGCATCATCAGAGCATTACACATTGTAAAAATACAAATTCGTTAATCAGGATATTACTGTACACATATGATGAATCACCGCAGTGTCTCTTACATTTACAGCCGAGATCTTCTGTGATTCTTATGTGATCTTTAAATCGAGGAATTTTGACAGATTTTGACCCTTCCATCAGCTTTCCAATAATTAATATTAAATTAATTGTAGGGTTGAAAAAAAATGGTTAAGACCAACATTTTCAATTTTTTTTCTTATTCTAATAGAAAATAAGTCTAATTGAATTAGATGTCGAAGTTTAGGTTTTATAATAATTTTTTTTCAATTATTTGTTTTTTTTTCGCAACCGCTAACGCCCAAAGTTAGTTGTTATATCCCAACCATGCATCCAAACCGTGAAACGTCATTCAAAATGTTATTCAAAAATGAGTCAAATGACCCCAAAAACAGTACTTTTGTAGTGTAAAAAACGAGGCAAGTACATGTGCAGATTGCGTATTTGTTGAGGAAAAATAGCAACTTGCAGTTGCTGGGTAGCAACTTGACATTATTGAAATTTCCAAAAAAAGTTTAAAAAAAACAAAGTAAATTTTTTTTTCATTGAAATTCGAAGAACGTCATGCATCAATATAGTGTACTCAGCATAAAATATGTAAGTTGCAATTAATTTGCTTGAAAAATACGAAAAATGGGATGTTTCACCTTAAAAGCTTACTATCATAAGAACAAAGATTCCAATTAACTCGGCAAGTTGCTGTCCCAAAGAATTTTTCACCAATTTTTCCCCCCAACAATTATGAAATCCGTAAATACACTTGTCTCGTTTTTTACAGCGCGAAAGCACTGTTTTTGGGGCCTAAAATTCCATGAAATGTACTTGATATAAAATCGTTGTTGGATTGCCTCGGTGGAAATGGTTTCACTCGATGTTAAATATTCGATACAGTTACATGCAAATGAAGATGAGCTTTACAGTGGAATCGTCGGTGGTGCGATGCGCATTTGGCTGGTATTGTATTCGTCAACCGCAACCCGTCGACCCTGAAACGGCGAGTCGCGAACGTGGCGGAACGGCGATCGAGTCGCGTCGTTGTTCGATCTCTCATCCCGCTCTGTTGTTCTCCGTTCCATAGCGTGGGCATCGAAAAGCCAGGAGAGTCGAAGAGAACAGGGCAAACCTCGCGAGAAAGAGATAGCCAGATGGATAAACATAGATAGAGCGAGAGAAAAGGGAGGCGAAAGAAGAGAGATGGTCACTCTGCTCTGCATGTCGCATCCGCTCGTGCGCGACGACCCTTTTCCACGTGCAAATATTTCCCTAATGCAGAAGTGGACGAAGAGTCAACGCCGAAAACGCTATTCGCTCCAATTTTATGCATAGACCGACGGCGGGATCTCCGGGCTATGCAATGTTCATCCAGACTTATGGGAAAAGCTCTGCAGCGCTTTTGAGCTTTCGCCGCCGTTACGGATCCGCCGATGATATAATTGTTTCGTGCACTGAGAAAAAAAGTTTGTTTCGATCAACTAAAATTCGTTTGTCTCAAAGCAAAACGGTGAACACGATTGCCGAAACGCAAGTTTAGTTGATTCGAAAAAAAATCAAATTTAGTTGTCGCAAAAAGATATTTTTAGCGAAAAACGCAAAATAGTTTATTACTCAGCTATGCTACGGATTTTCACCATTTTTCATAACACAGCATACTTCCTGAGTACTTCCGGTATCTATGATGCCGGAAAAAATGTTTCGCTTGTGTTGGAATGTGAACCTACCTACCTACCGATTACCCTACTGTACGGTCCGATATTTTTTTAGCAAAAATGTGATCTTGAAATTTCACGCTTAATTTTGTTATAATACAAATATTATTTTTTATTTTTTTAGCGACCGCAAGTAAGATATATTAATTAATTGGTAAATAATTGGTAATTAATCCATACTTTCAAGAAATCCAATTTCTGAATTCTTCAAACAATTTGAGTGTTTTGTTAAGGTAGTTCTCCAGCAAAACGAAAGTCTGCAGAACATTTTTATATTGAGTATATAAGTAAATTCAGTAGTTCCTAATTAATTAGAAAAAAAATCGAGAGGAGTCGCCGATGTCATTTTCAAGAAAAATTTAATTGAAATTGTGCTTTTTAACGCGCACATATGGCCCAAGATATAGTAATCGTGTATAATTATTTAGTTTTTTTGTGTTGTTAAAGACTGCAGATCTAAATAAAAAAAAACCTCTAATTTTGTTCGTCATTAAAAAATATGCAATTAAAAAAAAGTATGGGCCTGTTACCGAGCTTTCTAATAAAACAAAATAGAATTAGTGGAAATGTAAGCTATTAATCGCATATTATTTAGCTATTATTTAGCAACTTTGCCCGCAATGTAAGACTTAAAATATCACAAATAGATAAGTAAATAACATCTATGTATAATAATTATGTGTTTTATAAAAAAATGAAGTACTTATTTTTATACTTTTTTGGTGAAAAAGTAAAGATATATTTTGTCAAGTCCAACGAATATCGTTCAAATACAGCATATTTTGTCAAGAAATAATTATTAAGTTGAATGAAATCCGCAATATACTTTAGAGAAACTAAATATTGAGTTAAAAGACTTAACTTTTGAATTATTTGTTTGAATTATTCGATTTAAATTTACATCAAGTTGATCGCATCATGAATTATTTCATTCAAAAATTTCTCTGAATTCATTCAATAGGCATTTTATTCAATGCCACTAACTTTACTGAACAAACTAAATATTTCATACAAATATATAGGATTTCGACTGAAGTAAATAATTAATTACTTTGACAATCGTAGCATTGAATCAATTAAATATGGGTCAACTAAATATATTTAGTTGATTCAAACAAAGTTTTTCTCAGTGTAGTTCGATAGCTATAAGTGCGGTATAAAAAAGGGGCGGCTCCCGTTTACGAAAAAGTAGTATCCATATAAAATGGTACAACCGTTACGAATTTTTAAAAATATGATCAGTAATCATATAGAAGAAACATAATTATATGCTATATTTATTTAATTTTTCTCACTTGTACTGAAGTTTGAGAGTTTCAAATTTTTTCCAATATGGAAAAAATGGAAAATTTCTACTACAATGATTTTTTTTCTCTAAAACTAGATGGTATATAAGTTGACTTTTTTAATATAACTTCTGTAAGTGGTACTCTAACATTTTTTCATAATTTTCTTAAATGTCGATTTCAAGTTATTTTTATATAGATAATTTTTTTATGACACGTTTCGGTGGAGAAGTCTCTAACCTCAAACTTTAAATATCTTAGAAACTACGCGGTAGAATTACTCAATTCTTTTTTCATTCGATTTGGCTTCTTTTTCTACAAAATATACAAATTTTTTCAAAATTTTCTTAAGTAAATGACTTTTACTATCGAACCGCCTTAACACGTGTTTAGATGGGGGAAATCGCTAAACTCCAACTTCAAATATCTCAGCAACTGAGCGGTAGAATAACTCAGTTCTTTATGCATTAAATTTGTTTTATTTTTCTACAAAATATATAATTTTTTTAAAATATATAATATTTGTTAAATAAACGGTATGTGCTATCGAACGACCTTTTAATATGTTCGTCATTTGCATGGAGCTCTCTCGCGATCGGCATAACAATATAAATGAGATAAAAGCAGGGCACTGTGGTTACAGGAATGAGTAGTTTGCTCGTCTCGAGTTACGCCCTGCTTTATTATTTTTACAGTCTGACCATCATGACTGTCGATACGACTCGCAGAACTGGTGAATTTTCCGGACATCCGATCCCAGGGCTCTTTCTCACTCACTTTACGCGCACTGCTCGTCCGCCTCGCCGGCATATTATTCTCTCTCGTGCAGAAAGCCGGGAGCATCGAAAATATAATGAAGTGTGCGTATAGATCGTCAGAATCGTACACCGATTTGTCTCTCCATCTCGCTCGTTTCTCCGCATGCACGCTTCTCTGGCCACGTGTGCGCTGCGGGGGAGAGAGGAAGAGGGGGGAGGGGGCTTTTCTGGCCAGCGTCGATAATGTGAATATTTCATTTGGCCGAAATGTAACGCACCGATGAACCCAACCGCGCCCCGTCGCTTATTCGCACACCGCACCAGCAAACATCGCGCGACGCTGACGGAAATTGTATCAGGTTTTAACTCCTGCAGCAAGACCAAATTTCGTCCTGCCGCATATAGTGTAGAGTGTGACGCCAGAACGCAGCCTCGGCGACCACACATTGATGATGCTGTTTCAAGGGAGAAGGATAACGAGACTCTTGTTTCACTCTACTTTGATTGAGACTATTCTATTTTTTTAAAATCAATCATCGTTTTCATAAAATTAATTTTAATTCATATAGTATATATAAATAGATTATTATATAGCGACTCGATGCGGAAAGAAAAGTGAAAAAAATATCTCGCCTCGACTCAATGCATATATAGCTCTTGAGCATTGGAAGAATTCCGAGAGTGGAATGTTCCGGTCGGGGCTCTAACACAATTTCGGCGTACGCCACCCCTAATTTCCCTCCTTTGGTCGATAATTCGATAAATCACGGAAATGACATAAACCAGGGGAGAGGAGAGAGGAGAGTAAAATTACTCATTTTTCATTGTTGAACAAGACAATGACGAGATTCCATTTAATAATTTCTTGCCCCCTCTTTTCGCGCCTCGTTCTTTAATAAATCACCTCCGTGTATTAAAATTAAACGTGAGAAATATAATTTGTGTAAGTTAATAAATCGCCGTCGTGGCGGCATTCCAAGTTTAATACTGCCGACGTGCGCAATAAATTAACGGATGAAAGGCAAGAAAATTGAATACCCGATGTCTCCGCGAGCTTGTGAGCCGAGAGCGATATGAAGATACATACATATATAATTGATTATTAATGCATATAAAACTCATCTCATCTATACGCGCTACCGGGTTAAAGTGTGTGTATAGAGGTGCGACTTTGACATCCGGCGGGGGTTAACTGACAAAAAGCGGACGAGCAGAGCGCTTTATCGCGAGAGCTCATCGCGAACATGTTATCGCATACGAATAAGTCGCGCGATCGAATAAGTCTAACGTGCGCAGGGGGCGCACGAGGGCGAACAAGAGTAGTTACCCTTTCAAAGTGAAATTATACGAGCCAACGTATATATGTATAATATAGAAAGTGTATCGTGAAAATCGTGGAGAGACCGGGGTGGCGTGGCGCGGGAAAAAAGGGAAAAATTAGAGGCGAGGGTGGTGGAAGACTGTTTAGAGGGTGGGTCGAAGCACCTCTTACGTTTCACTTTGCGAGAGTTACGAGCTTAATATAGTCGAGGCCCGAGAGTCTACGAGCGGTTGGGAGAGGGGAACGACCAGCCGGCTGCTCGGTCCGATGGCGAATTAAAAAATGGACGCACGCGCGCTCGCTCGCTCGCTCGAGGGCGGGAGGGAACCGGGGGCGGGATAGTCGCGCTGCAAAAAGGGTCACTTCGAAGGGGAATGAGAGGCCAGAGAAGGCAGAGCTCTTAAAGCTAGTGACGATAAAAAGTAATGAAAGTAGTATAAGCCTGTGTGGCGTTTGCTCGCTTGCGCGTAGGACGCCCCGGTGTGCTGTATTACGGACTAGCGAGCTTTTCTCATTCTCCGCGGGCTCTTGTTGCAGATTCTTTTCCCCGCGCCACGTTGAAATTTTTCCAACCTGATGTGTACAGAGGATAAGGGAAAATGTACGTGTGCTAGGAAGTGCTCTTTTCAGAGATCACCGCGCACACCTCCAGACCATCTTTTCTTTACAACCTTCGCGCCTGTTTCGATTTGAGCCAAAGCAACGCGTCTATACATATATAAAGTTGCGACGAAAAAACAAACCCTGTTTCTTCTCCTCTCCGATCTTTCATTCTTCTTTTCGCACAAATGATGAACGCTTTTTCATCAGTCGAGCTCTTTTTAAGGCAAAACAAGGCAACACTCTAAGCTCTGCTATATCTTCTTTTATTTTGTTTACTCACTTTTGTAACTTTGTTAATGAAACATGCTCCAAAGCATCTAATTATATTAATAAATCTTATGCTTTTTAAACGCAGTTATATAAGTGATTAATGATAAAGCCAAGTGAGGCCATGCATGCTTTTTTAAAATTAATAAAAATGAAAAATTGTGTAGAATTTTGCTAGTTTAGCACTGTTTTCGATGATTATTATTTTTTTTAATCATAGTAAAATTTATATCAGAAGATAATTTTGATTTTTCACAATGATTGAGTTCACCGGCTTTTTTTTCGAAAGTAACAAAAATGTGCCAAATTATATTAGCCTAATAATATTATAAAAATCGAAGGTTTCACCTCAATTATTTTACATATGTTATATAATGTATATCGTCTTCAATTATGCCAACATCCTGTAACATTTTGTTGTAAATTAATGTTTTAAAAATTAATTACAATAGCTATAACTATAATAATTGTTCATACTATACGGGAAAAAATATCTTTTACCTTTTTCCATTAATACATTATTAACATACATGCACACGCGGATGTATGTATCGAATACTTGAATGCATATATACAAAAGTCAAAATACTTTTTTCACATAACAAAATTTTTTAGCACAATCGACTGATAGATATCAGAAATTGAATTCATGACGACGCGCAAGATTTTATAACCTTTATATGGTCGGGTTAATTTAAATAAATAAAAAATTGAGAGTCATGGTTCTACGAAATCAACAAATTTTGTTATTCTTTTTATTCTCTGACCTCATAACTATGCAAAACGAGTTTTGAGAGAGTGCTCAATTGGATGAGAGTTTTGGGATTCCGTGAAAATGGAAATTTGATGCGTGGTGTCCTCTGGCTGGTGACTCGTACGTTGACACGCCGAATACGTTCCATCCTCATTCCGCGCTCGTTCTTTCTCTCGTTCGCTCTAACGGTTTGTCGGGCTCAATCGCTCACCTTTTCGCATACTTTTACCGTATAGAGAGCGATGGGGCTGTACATCTTTCTCTCTCTCTCTCTCTTTTGACACTTCTCACGTCCCATCAACGAGCACAACTAAATTATAAAACCGTCAGTCTCGATGGTCGGTTGAGCGAGCATTGCTATACACGGGGTATGCTTATGGATGACGCCACGTGTGTCGAGATCGCAGTGGCGAAAAGAGAGAGAGAGACCAAAGAGTTTTCCATCCGTGGGGCTCATCCACACATTCGAACATATTACGTTTCCACGCGAGTCCGAATGCAAAACGCAAATATCAGACCGGGAGGCAGATTCCGGAATAATGAACGCGCGCACCGGTGCAGCCAACGGAATGAAGAAAAAAAGAGAGGAGAAGCAAAGAGGCACGCGGGGACGAAGGAAAAGTCCAGCGATATTAGAGAGAGAGAGAGAGGGAGTGAAATTTGCAAGGGACGAAAATCGATAGGTAAACCGGGCAGGAGGACAGCAGCCGGAGCATCCCGTCCGATCCGCTTTAACCTCGCAACGTTCTTCCTCGCGCGCGCAATACGCTTATCCCTTTTTCCAGCGAGCGCAAAAAAAAACGCGCGGGCAAGAAAAAGGAGAAAAAAATTAATCGGAAAGAGAAGCCGGGGAAACGCCGCGATTACATTCGTGCGCGACACACGCGGTAGTCCGGCATTTGTACGTTTCCTAATAGATACGCGATACGGTGCACGCCAGAATAGTTAAAGGGCGCCGAGTCCCCACTATCTCGTGTACGTGTACGAAGCCTTCGCCACACAAATATGGGCACGAGCTTCGTGTGCGCCGCCAATAAATTACGCGCATTCGCATACTCGCTTCCTGGCCGAATAAAAACGTTTTCCAACCTAGAATGAGGAATAAAACGAACGAGAAGGAAACAGAGAGGGAGAATGACTCATGCGGAAGAAAAAAAAACAACACGAAACGTTGACTGTCTCTGTGTACTCTCGCACGTATACACATATCTATGAAAATAAATTCACGTATTCTCCGTATGGGAGAGGCGAGAAGGTAGAAAAGTCGTAGGATGAGAACGGGGGTGCAGAATGGCCGATAAGAGAAAACGGAGCGCGAATGCGGCGCGATCTCCCTTCGCGAGGGCAGTGTCCGCGTTCTCATTGATAATTCCTCGGCGACGGCGGCGGCGGGTCTCCCCCGTTGTAATGCGGAAAAGTATAGCTAGGGCAACTCGCGCCCGGTTTTCCGTGGGTCGCGCGTGTGCGTGCGTTTTGTATACGTACGCAAGTGAGCACGGAAAAGGTTTCCGGCGGTTCTTGAGAACCTCCGGCTTCTCTAAATTCGTTTTAAATGAAGAAGGTGCATGAGTGAGAAAAGTGAGAAAGAAAATAAAGGTTGAAAAACACACCGGCAAACTTACGTTTCTCACGAATTGCGAATACGCATATATACATATTCGGAACTGTATAAAAAATTACTGGTGCTGGACGGGTTTTCGTCCGGGAGGCTTGAAAGGAGGCAAAACGGAGGCCGGAATAAGGAGAGGAAGAAGCAAGGAGGGAGTCGAGTACGGTAATCTTCCGGCTGATATTTTATGTGCGTTCTCTCTGCAACCGAGTGTATAGTCCCTCTTTTCCTTTTCGACCGTTTCTCCCTATACCCCGCACCCCCGCCTCCGCGCGCCACCCTTTTCCCTCCGACCCTCTCCCCGGTCTCCCAGGCAAACTGGACCTCGCGCCCACGACGATTCTCTCTGAAAGCGATGAAATTCTTTCCGCCATTTCCTTCGCATTTTTTTTATTTTTTGCACTCTCGTATCTCTTTTGCGCTTTCCGTCCGTCCTCGCGTCGGGAATCTCATGTATCATACGGGCTTACCGCTAATAATTTTTCTCTCGATATTATTCGGCATTCCATAGGATTGTCATGATTTTTTTCTTTGCTGCACAAAAAGTAAATATATTTTTCATTACTTTTCCATTTTATATATTTTATTATTTACGCAAAAATGCAGATACTGGCCTTTTAATTGATTTTCGATATGTGATTACTTATTTTCAATATGGTAGAATTTATTATTCATTTTAGCTAAAAATATAACTTTATTCCATCGCTTGAACCACCAATTTCCAATTTACCAATATTATACATTATAATTCGATCGAATCTGATTCTCATCGAATGTTTAGAGATAATAGAATAAAGTGCATTAAATTTTAATCATTACAAGATACTACACAGACTATCATATATGAGTTTAAAAAATATTTTTGTTTAGCTATAATTTTTTTAAACAAAAAATGTTTTCAAACGTTGTTGAAAATAATAATTCGTACAGAACAAAGCATCGATCATTAAAAAATACATGAAAGTTATGAATATAGAAAAGTACACTCTGGATACGTCAGACACAGCGTGTGTGTGTGTGCTTTCAATAATGTGATTTTAATATGGATTTCTCTGCTTCTCTTTGTGCAATTAACGTCATGCCATCAATATTTGATTGAACGTGATAGGCAGAAATGTTTATCGACAATAAAGCGGCCAATTTGAATTCGAACTTGACCTTTTAATTAATAATGAACATTAACGAGTTTGATCTGAATTTTGTAACGGGAGTGATAGGGTAGGGGCTAGAATCGCGCGCATGGACATTATCAGCGAGCGCATTGAATACTGATGCTGAGTTCAGAGAAAGCGCGCGTATTGCGCGCACGGATTGTATATGTATGATTTTAACGCCAGAGAGCGCTCATATGTTTTGGCATATAAGCAGGCCTCGAGAGGAAATCAATAACAGCTACGGCTAAATGTTTCATGGAATCCGTGAATTTCACGTTCCGCATATACGCACCAGCACTCGAGTGCCTAAAAATAGGCGCGGACATATCGGAGGCCTTGCGAGAACGGTTCTCGGTCACGTCGCTCCCATCTGTCGCAATCACGCGGCCAACTTCAATCATTAATGAAAACGAGCACTGGCTTGTACCTCTCTTTCCTCTTCTCATCTCGCCTCGTATCCTTCCACCTCTCTCTCTCTCTCTCTCTCTCTCTCTCTCTCTCTCTCTCTCTCTCTCTCGATCATCATTCGTACGTGTCGCCGACACGTTCGCACGTTTCTGCGAATCTCCAATGACCCGTCCAAAACTGTGTCTAATCACCCAAAATGGCGAGCACAAGCTCCGTCGATGGACGTGTCAATTTTTATTTCTTCGAATATCTCGCGTTTTCACTGTATCGTGCAATTTTGCAAATTCGGAAAGTGAAAAATATGGTAGGTACCCTGCCCGAAGCTTTTATACACAAGATTTATTTTAAAAAAATGAAATTAAAGTAACGTCTGTATAAGCGTAAATATTTTGTAATCATATGAAAATTCAAATTCAATATTTTTTTAAAGCGAAAACAAAATAAATTTCTGTCGGAATCAAAAATACTTTTGCAGAAAATAAACAATCGTCTGAGAAATGGGGCAACAAGTTTTTAAAATCAAAGAGACATTAAAGAGTACGTGTATGGAAGTTTGCTCTTTACATTTTGAAACATCTGATTGTATTTTGCTGGATAATTACTTCATAATTAGTTTATTGTACGATACATTTATTCCTTTATTATAATAAACTTTTAATAACATAATTTAACTTTTTTATTGTAATCAGTACTCCGTAAATATAGACATTTCCTTGTTTTATTGATCTGCCAACGATTTTAATGTATGAGAAATCTGTTTCCAGCTTTTGTTAGTTTATTTTACAGGGAGTAAAACTAATTAACACACGCATATATATCAACGTAATAATATTTCATGCTCTTGGAAGGGAAGAGGACCATTTCAAACCGTATTGACAAACAGGCGATTGTAATGACTTATACTTTTTTCCATAAAAACGCGTTTTATTTTTTGTCCTCATTTTGATAAAAATTTTAATTTTCATGCAAGCTTGGAAGAATTAAGTTATTCTTTTATCGTGTCTGAAATTGATTGCTTTATGTTATAACGAATGGTATATAAGTTCGTATGGAAATTACGAATCTAATATTTTTAAGAGCAGGAAAATCCCATGAAAAACAAAGTGGATAAAAGTGAACTTTTCGAGGAGGTGCATGTGGAAAAAGATAATTTCCAGTACGAAGAAAAAGAAAAATAAAGCTTGCGAGCAGTTTTCATCTGAATAATTTGAACAAATAATTGATAAAAATAAAAATATTGCAATAATTAATAGTTAATATCTATTTGGTGATATTCAGCTCGCTATATATTCGAGTAAAAAGGTTTTAACAAATTTATAACTTGGTTCGTCTGGATTTCAGGCCAGTTGTATTCTCTGAAAGTTCTTCCTTGCTGGGTTCCTCAAGAATTCCAGGTGGAGCGAGCTCGGGAGAAAGGATGGATGTGGAAATGCAATTCCGAGGGTAAAAATACAATGGGGAAAAGTTAAAACGAGTGCATATAAAGCAATAGCGAGTTTGTATTAAAAGAACACGGATGGTATATAAGGTGGAGGAAAGCGAGGTTAAAAAAAAGCGGGGATTCATCAAGAAGCAAAACGCGGGGAGTAACACAACGGGCGTTTAACGGCTACTCGACTAGTTGCATATTCATGCTCACCTTTCCGCACGACTCGTCTACACTCGCGCGGTACGGCTCGAAGCGAGCTGCTTTTTGTTTCGCGAGGTCGTGCCCCTGCGAGCTCTGTCGATAAAATCCTGCCTTTTCTCCCATTTTTCGCTACCACCACCACCACCACCCCCTCGGCGCTTTTTTTACGTTTACCTACGCGTTGCACTTTGCCATTAACCTGTCGGATGCGAATGATTCACGGTAGGCCTTTGAGCTATGACCACTTTGCCTCGCTGGCATTTTTTCCTTTTCGCCTTTCGACCGACCGTTCAGTGCGAAATTCAACTAGAGACGTTTCAACGCGTCCGACATTTCACACTGCTCCAAGATATACTTCTGTCCGTCACATGTTTCTCCTCGCCAATACGTCTTTTCTGCTCTGTTTCCCTAAATTGTGCGTTTTTACATATAAAATGGCCCAGTAATGTAAAATAACGCTTTTTCGAAACAGAGAGACTCGTACGCGTTCTAAAAGGTGAACATCGCGTTTCGGATTTTTCACCAACAATAATATGTATAAGAAAACTCGTTCTTCCTTCCTTCAACACTCTCAAGTACACGGATGAACGCAAGGAAATATTTACGGCTTTGCACACAGCTCTGCTATCTAACTCCTTCTCTTTATTTTTTGCTTTCTTCTTCTTTTTCAAATGGCGCAGCCACAAACGATGGTGTAAGGTCGTGTTTCGTGAAGCTTTGCGCCGCGAGCCATATTTTTCAGCACTCCTTCTCCGGTGAATTTTTGAGAGTGCTTCAAAAAATGTTCCTCTCGCACAGGGTCGCTCAACCTTTTTTTTCCAGAAAGCTCTTAATAATTTGGTACATGCTTGCTTCGCCTGTATACGAAGCACCGTTATCAATGATACAATATTCAACAGCCTGGTTTATTTACCAACTTATTATTTATTTAAAAAATCTTTTTTTGTGACGACAACACTAAGAGAAAAGTGATTATCATTGATGGACTGATTTTTATTGAACTATATTTTATTTAAGCCTTGTCCGAAATAATATATCATTTAAAAGTATAAAAACAAATTGAGTTGTAAAATAATTAGCATAGCTGTCACTTTATAATAAAATGCATACAACTGTTTTCTTTTAGTGCAAGCAACGAAGTGAGAACGTTCATTGGTTCCACAGTCACATAAGAAACTTTCATTCTAGAGATAATAAAGGGCTTTTGCACCTCTGATCTCGCTGACCTGAAGAATGGGCGTGATAGTTCTAGTGATTTTCATTCTATTTTTATTTCTTTTCTTCTGCCTCGAAATTTCTCTCTTCCCGTTTCGTCGCGTGCCAATGTTCACTGCAGGCTCACCCTGCTACTTGTCCGAGACGCTATATCCTCTACGAAACTCCAAAGATTAACGAGGCAAGATGGCGCGAGAAATAATCTATCCTGCCAGAAAGAAGGCCAGAAATGTGTGTGAGAGGGAAGAAAATAGCTGCAGCAAAATAAGTGAAAAAGGAGGAGGCAATAGAAAAAGATGAGACAAGAGGCTCTCTTTTTTTCTTTACCTGATACAAGGGATCTGGGTTTAAAAACGCGCTTCATAAATAGCTCGAATCATCTGAATCCATTCGTTATCCCAAAAATGATTAATTATTTTTCATTATTGATCTATTTTTTCTAATATTTCTCTACAGAAATCTCTACTATTTGTTTTTATTAAAAAATGATAAAAACGTTTCATTGAAGAAATTATATTTGCTTCAGTGATATCGATCTTGGCTGAACAAAGTTTTATACAAAAAATAATGGCTGAAAAAGGCAATAAAATGTAAATCAATACGAAATATCAATACGGTGAAAAAGAAATAAAAAATAGTTTTATTGAAGTTTTAGCGCGGTTAGAAAAAGAAATAAAGGATTAAAATAGAAAAAGAAAGGGTTCTTATTCTTTTTAGTGAAAGCTATATCAAAAGTAAAATGTCTTGCATAACTTATGAGACAAAATTCGTCGTAGTCTCGTCTTTCTATTATATGTATATGTAATCTTTGGCATCTCTTCGTTGTCCTCTCATTCGATGCTAGAAGCTTTCCCAGGACGCGTATCTCCCGCAAGCCTACATACACGGTTAGTTCCGAACACAAACAAGGAAACTCTTTGTAGGGTGGTGGCAAAGAAGGCGGAGGTGTGCGAGTGGTTAGAGTGTTGGAAGAGAGGCTGGAAGAGAACTCTCGCGCGGGGGTTTAGCGAGAGCGAGGAGAGAGAATCGGTGCGCCGTGTTTGCTGCGTGAGAACGTAACGGCGATGCAAGGGACCAGAACTCTCGCCCCGATCTCGGCGTAAGCCTTCCTTTTCCTTCCTCTACCATCAGAGGCTTCCTCTGTACTCGTACACAAGCGAGCGAATACATGTACATACTTGCTTGAAATATTGCTCGTCGCTCCCTACAAGATGTACGATGCGTTATTGTTGAAAGCATCGGAGCGAAAATTTCGGTGTCTGGGCGTATATACTCTACGAAGCCGCATCTTTTTCCTTCTCTCTCCCTCTCGTTCTCGCTATTCTTACTTTACGAAGCTGAACCACTCGCTGCAAGCCCACGGAAGAGTACATCCTTCTGAAGGGAGGAAGAGAGCCAACGAGCAGAGCCAGGGGATGAGGCTGAAAAGGTGCGGAGGAGAAAGAGGGAATCTCCATGAGATCCGTACAACTATATATAGGTGGTACACCTAGCTTCAAAGAGACGGCCTAACACTCGCGAACAGCCTCAGTGCAATCCTGAGAAAGCTGGCCCGAAGTTGGACACTTTCTGAATAACGGAACAAATTTTCCTCATGCGCTTCTTTTTTTTATATATTATTCTTTATCTTGAAGGTAACTACTACTACCAAATGTTAAAGTAAGAACTATGGTAGATGTGACGATTTATTACGTAACACACGTAATCTGATAAATTGTACATTTTTTTGAAACTGCCTTTTTTTAATTTAAGAATAATTCTTATGTTAACGATTTTATTCATATTATACATATTCAATTTTTTTTTAAATTACCATGTGCCTAAAAATCACTGTTTTTAATGTTTGGTTTGATGATTACCAGATATTAAATTTTTTTACTGCCTGTAATTTTTTTTAATGACGAATTAACACAAGTAATCTGAAAATTCGATCATTTTAGTAAATATTGGCAAAAAACTACTATATATTTTTGAATAATTTAATAGCCGAAACAGTTTATGGATTTTTTGATAAATGAAGTTAAAATATCGATGGTAAAAAATGACAATAAAAATCTAAATATATCCAGATTTATATGTTATTCTCAAACACATGTATACTATGGTGTCCGTTATTTACCAAGTTGGCTATTTTTGCTTGGGTATGGACCAAATCATTACTTTTTGTCTGACAAAGAATTTTGAAAAAAAATCCCCTTTAACCCTGCCTGAATGACGATACTTTTTCCATTTCAATAACATGGAAATTTTTCACTTTTTAGAAATGTTTTTTTTCCTTATTATATTCAATAACTTATCAAATATAGTTGATTCTGCTTCTGTTATGATCCCTCTAGATGAAAAAATTTTCATATATAGGCGTCATAAATTTCTATCAATAATTTTGAGAAGCTCTAAAATACATTTTTACTAGTTTTTTCAATAATTTTATTTGAGTTACTCGCCCAAGCTATTTTTGCTTGTGTATGGGCCAAATCGTTAGTGCATGTCCTACAAAGAATTTTGAAAAAAACCCCCTCCGATGTCGTCTAACCCTGCTTGAATGACGATACTTTTCCCATTTAAATAACGTGATTTTTCACTTTTTAGAAATTTTTTATTTCCTTATTATATTCTATAACTTACCAAATATTGTTGATTCTGCCTTTATTATGATTCCTCTAGATAGATAAATTTTCATATAGGCATCATAAATTTCTATCAATCGTTTTGAGAAGCTTCAAAATGCAGTTTTACTGGTTTTTTCAATAATCTTATTTAATTTCAACAAATATTTGATAAGATAGATAAAATCAACAATATTTGATAAGTTATTGAATATAATAAAGAAAAAAAAATTCTAAAAAGTGAAAAATCTCCATGTTATAAATGGGAAAAGTATCGGCATTCAGGCAGGGTTAAACGACATCAGAAGGGTTTTTTTTTCAAAATTCTTTGTAGGATAAGAACTAACGATTTGGCCCATACCCAAGCAAAAATAGTTTAGGTGAGTAACTTAAATAAAATTATTGAAAAAAAACCAGTAAAAATGCATTTTGGAGCTTTTCAAAACTATTGATAGAAATTTATGACGCCTATATGAAAATTTTTCAATCTAGCGGGATCATAATAGAAGCAGAATTAACAAATTTTGGTAAGTTATTGCATATAATAAGAAAAAAATTTCTAAAAAGTGGAAAATCCCCATGTTATTTAAATGGGAAAAGTATGGTCATTCAGGCAGGGTTTACCGGCATCGGAGGGGTTTTTTTTCAAAATTCATTGTAGGACCAAAACTAACGATTTGGCCCATACCCAAGCCAAAATAGCCAACTTGGTAAATAACGGACACCCTAATGTATTTTTCTGTATAATATTTATACTTTCAAAACTGAACGGTATAATAATGATTTAGGGAATAACTGTTTGTAAACATTCTTAACGATCAAAATACTTTGTTATTAATTTTGCATGAATGACTGAATAATGTACTATCGTCAAACTACATACATCTTGATAGTAGAATTTCATGATCTCGATATTTAAACCTCAGCTATTCAGGACTTATATCATCCTTAAAGTTGGTTAGGTGGAGTAGGATTTATGACAACATTTTGGGTTGACAAATCGCAATAGATTTTTCACGGCCCTATATTTGAGCCTGGTGCTCTCTGAACATATTTTATGCTAGTTCGATCATTCGTCTTTTTTCGCTTCCACAAGCGTCACGACATGAGAGACAGGTATAAATGTAAATAGGATGTCTGCACGTCCACGAAAGACGTCTTGACAATGGCGTATCAAAAAGAGAGAAGAGCCTTCCCTCTATTCTCTTCGTATATTCGCTGCAGTAAATGTTAACACGAGAGCTTGCATATACGGAATTCTTGATTTCTTTACTCTCTCTCTCTCTCTCTCTCTCTCTCTCTCTACTGGTGAGTCTTGTCGCACGCTTTTCACGTCAGCTCCATATATTTTCGAATTTTCTCTGCCCAATT
>JAPYYW010002957.1:0-17591 GCA_030522545.1 Cremastinae sp. A BG-2022a
AATTGCACAGATCTTCGTTAGCATTGTGTTAACGTGTTTGCAAAATTTAAAAAGGCTCAACCATGTAGTTATTTAGATATTAATTTTTTTAAATTGCTATACTTTTAACATGGGCTTTTATGGGAGATTCGAAAAAACAACGACTTTCAATGTATAATATCTCGATTTCTAGATGGTCAAGCTTTGTAAAATTTAACACATGTTTTCATATGACATTAAAGAAGACCTGTGCAAATTTTTAAGAAAATCTATCTCAACACGGTTTTGCGGTTGTACTACCTTAAGTTTATCAAGTTGTTGCAAATTGTTTTAAGAACAACATACTCTAAATTCAAGGTTATCCAAGGTGATCTGTACTTGCTACGTATGAATAAAAATCAAAAAAGTCATAATCTTAGGATTTTTTTTTAAACTTGAGGAAGCTTCTTTGAAGTATAATAAAGAGCTATACTAAATTTTCAGAAGGTTCACCATCTAGATTTCAAGATATTTAGGATTGAAAATGGCAATATTTAACACGGGCTCTTATGGGAGAGCACTGAAAATACGGATTTTAAACAATAAATATCTCCATTTCTACGTGGTGAAATCTCTTTAAATTTCGTACGTATGTATTTCGTAACATATCAAAGAATGACTTTACCAATTTTCAACATAATTCTAGATAATCAATAAAATTATAGAACTACCTTAATCCTGATATATTTCGTAATATTTAAAAAAATCTCAAAATTTCAATGGTATAGCATCAACGCGAAAGAATAAAAATTCGAAATTCCTCCTGGACGAATGGCCTGATACCAACAACGTAAAATTCAGAAAATGTCAATTTTTCATTGGGATAAGATAAGCTACGAGGAATTAAAACGTGAAAATTTTTTCGCGCACGGATGCGCCCCTGATACGAGCAACAGCTCGAAAAATCTTTAATTCAAATTAGGGGAAAATAAATGCCAAAGAACGAAAAAATGTACGACTTCCTGCGCCGAGCATAGACTCCTAATACGCGGAGCGGGCCGGAGACACTCGTGGCGATATTAGGCGCACATCAGACGGTGCCAGGCATTCGCTAACTGCAACGGCATTCTAGTCATCATTTTCGCAAAAACGTGAAGATTGCCCGATATCTATTGGGATCTGTCGAATGGCGATATGACATCTGATGGCGAAAAAATTAACTATACTTATATAGAGCAAATCCTCTGATAGTAATTAAACATATTATGTGATATTAGTATAAAAATAGAATCAGCGATGTTTACTCGACGGAAAAATAAAATAAACGTCAAGTACAATGTGATAGATTGAAAGAATATATCAAACAAGCAGTTGGAGGTTGAAATTGACAGAGGACTGTCGACGTCACTTCACTGACTAATTTTACCATATTTTCATTATGTGCAGCCTCAAAATTGTGTTTTCTTTCAACAAAATTGCATTCTTTGAGATTGGTACCAGCGCATCAGTCACAAATTGTACTTGTATTTACCATTCATTACTATATACATATGACTGCATATCATGATTCTCTTATGGTCGCCATGTTTTTTAAACTCAACTCACTTGACAGATCTCGATATCTTTCGAAATTCATCTATCAGCGGTTGAGACAGTTTTTCATAAATAATAATTAATTTATTATTTCAAGTAACAAATTTATTTTTATGTTTGAGTTACAAATATATGTAGATATCCTATATTAAAAAAGACATGAGGCCTCTAATCGATTAATCGGAATAGAGCGCATTTTGCGGAGCGCATTAACTTTTGGCTAATCTCTACTCATTAAAAAAAATTACATTGATATTTGAATCGTTCATTTCGTCTTACAAAAAATTTTCAGGAATTATACCTGTTTTTAAGTCCATATCGTCGAGGACACGAAAAGATATCAACACTTGAAATTTTGAGATTTTCCTATTTTTTATTCTCGAAAAATCAAGCTGGAGGTCCTCGAACACGTTAAATTTTCTCAGCTCATGTGAAATAAACTTGCAACACCATTTCCTATTATTTATATAAAATATACCTGAATAGTTTGGGGATCGTTAATATTAAAAAAAAAGAGAGAGAAAACTCGTTAAGCGTAATCAAGCGTAACGAGGGAAAAAAAATTCCAAATTCCCGAGAATACCTCAATTATTGTTTATCCATAGTGATTATTCGTCGAGGTCGAGTGAAAAACCGAACACGGTATTGATTGTTTGGATTTTTGATTGAATTTGGAATTAGTTGGCCGGTAGACGTGTCAGGTCTCGCCGGGTAGTTCGTTATCGAAAAACATTTCATCGAAATTTGACAAATTCGATTGAGTGTCAGTTCCAGTGTAATTTTCAATCATACGAAAAGTGAGTAGTTCAGTGTTTCAAAATTATAATATCGTTTCAAAATACTTTTAAAATATGTCGGTGCGGATGTATTTCTATATTTAAAAAAAGATGAAACCTCTAATCAATTAATCGGAATAGAGCGCATTATGCGAAATTGTATGAAGTATGCACCTAGAAGAACAACAAAATATCAATTCAAAAACGTGAAGAAAAAGCGGTCGCGTTGTCGCTCATATGTTATAAAATTTTTAATTAAAACACATTATAATTACTATTATGAGAGCGAAATAGAGTTCTCATTGCAAAAGTCTCTGTTAGCAAAAACTTGTAAATTTCCCTTGCAGTTGAAACAACCGGTGCACTTTGCCTGAATGGAATATTTATGGACAATGTAAGTACACACTCAGCATGCATATTTTTATCGAACGGTGAACTCGAAATTTTTCCAGAACGCTGGCACAACGTTTTTATTGCACAACGTGTATACATGCCTAGATTATTATACCTTGAGCGAATTCAATGCGACCGCGATTAGGTCAAGGCTGTACGAAAGAAAACGATCGCGAATCTGTAGGAACCGAAGGTTAGAAATTTATTTTTGTGCTCGGGATCGTACGGATTCGATTATTGAAAGATTATTTGCAGAGAATTTTTTTAATCCTGCGCAGTGTCTTCGTTAATAATGTGAACCAAACCATGCATCCAGGCATCGAAAGAATTTTTGAGATTAAGAAAAAAAAAGTCACAACTCAGTTTTGGGCATAATCTGCAGCAGATGCTTCGTGCTACTGTTTTGCGAACGATAAGGATGGAATTATGAGAGGAAAATACCAAAAGCCACTTACGGTGGCGAGAATCTCCACGAAGTCTTCTCGTACATATTTACGCGGTTATAATATATGAAAAAGCACGAGATATACACGCATTGCTGCTAATGCACCTGAGAAGATACCGATTGTATCTGCTCACGATGAATTCGTGCTTGAAACTCGCAAGTGACGCGATCTGTGTGTCATTTGATTAACTCGATCTATACGAATTCGATTTAATTTTTTTTTATCGATAAAATAGAACATTTTTTCCACAATATAATTTTTTTAAATTTGTTAAAGTATATTGTTCGTTATGAGTAAATATTTCAATATTGACGTAATTATTTTAGGGATTAAAAACATATAGCAATAAAATTGCATCTGTATTCTCTATATTTTATTGAGAAATTATTTTCATAAAGTTTTTTTTATGGTAACATATAAGCTTTTTTATAATTATGTAAATATTTAAATTTTTATATTTTTTACTACCAGGTTGTAGTAACTTGGGTACTTAGTAAATGATAATTGGACAGCAGTATTACTTTTTTCACATTTTTAATTATTTTCATCCAAAAATCTCTCTATAGGGCCTATTCACTATAATTATCGTCCTATGATCTTTTAATTAAGAAAAAAACATATTTCAACCGACTCTCCGTAATACCCTCTACAACTGTACCAAATTTTATCAATATCGTTTTTAAATTTATTCCGCGACGTTCCTTCTTAAAATGTTTAAAAATGGTTTTTTTTGCATTAAAATTCATTCCTAAAGTACGGATTAATAACAGTTAACTAAAAATGTTTAAATTACAGACCCAATTTTTCTACGATTTTATTCGATTTTACTCGGTTTTTTATCGATATTTAAATTTGATAAATATGCGATTTATTAAGTTGCGAATGATGTTACGTAAAGTGAAATACCTAAATGTAGTACTCACATTTGTTGCAACGATGGGCAAGTGAAAAAAAATTTCCGAAAAGTGAAGGAAGAAAGAGTGTCGAGAGGCTCGAGAAGTCGAACGCCCACTGTTTCAAATCGGCGATGTTCGCTCGCGTTTATAGTCAAGTCGAGAAGTGGACATTTGCGCCTATTACTTCGATTAATCTTCTCCGTGGCATCCCCTTTTTAACATTTTCGCCTTGCCCTCGTCTGCCGCTGTTTTCCCGAGTTTCGTCGCATATCATCGACGAGCACCGACCAATGGCGTTAAATATGCACGTTCGCTATCGCACTTGAAGAAATTCAAGCACAAATATCAATAGGTCATCGCTACGGGTCGCCACTCACTCCTCGTCGTCTCTGTTATCTCTTTCACCACCGGAAAGCCTGATGCTTCTTCCAGCGAAACAACAATTTCTCATCATCAAGTATTAGTTTTTCTTTTAAACTATACTATATACAATTCTTCCAAGTATTTTGAAATTCATCGAAACTGACGTTCAGCCAAACTTTCCCAAGATTCTTTCAATAAATCATTCGACAGATTTTATTCTTTAAGGGTGTTGTGTTCAACACCGAACATGATATAAAATGACAATTTTACCTACTGCAAAATAACATCTTCAAAACGATGATTAGGAAATCTCTTACTAAGATGGTGATTATTATAAATATGGTCATTTTTTGTATCTGATTAGAAGAACATGTATCAATAAAAATTGTGATATTCTGCAATAAATGTTTAATAGTTTTCTAATTCACGTGAAATTTGGCACTTATTCTTTGTATATATAGAATTCAAGAAAAGCTTTAATTTTTCAAATTTATTATTTTTTTTGCCATAACATAGCGAATAGATCTGACTTTGGATTATCATAAATTACATGTATGGTTTTCGTCAGTGAATTTACAGCGACTTTTGTAGATAAATTATAACTCTCGAATAACTTTGTTTGGGAGAAAAACATTTCCAACATATTTAGGATGAATTTGAGTGACAATGAGTGACTAAATTTTTAACACGTTGTTTCAAAATAATGAAAAATTGTTGTGTCGTATTTGAGAGTGATTCACTAGTAGGTTTCGGAGTTATCAGACTCTGAATAACTTGGAATTTTGACTTTGTAACTCATGGGGAATTCGTACATTTGCCCTGTGTATAGAAATGAGGAATGATGACGTCACTGTCAAATTTATTCCGTGCTTGTAATAAAATAATTCTATACAAAATAATCAAGAAATCAATTTTCTGACTGTTTCAGGGAAACACAATTTGTAAATATTATTAATTTTATTATACAGAACAAATTTTATATTCTGATAATTTACTGAATACAAGAAGAGTTATCATTTTTACTACTAGACAATATTTTTCACGTTTTCCTTCAGTTTTGACGTTTCGATAATATGACATTGCTATGTTTAACATTTCAAACTGACTGACATAATTCGAGCCACCAATTTCGGCTTGGATAAAACATCGAGTTGGTCCCAATGATCAGCGAGTCAATTAGAATCGCGGAAAAGCAGTGTATCGCCCATTAACTTTTGTGTAAGGGAACAAAGGAGATAATGAACATTTGAAAGTGACGATCGTGCAAGACTGAACAAAGGAATTTATCCGTCCTTCGCGTTGTCAATTTTTACGAAAATCTAAAATTTCAATGAAAGAATATTCTACAACATAGATTATATAAAAAAATTAATGACAAAATGGAAGAAAATAATCCTTCAGACGAAAAAGACCAAATTGAAATAAACGCTCTGAATGAAAACTACGCGTACAATGACATGTTGGCGAGAGCTCTCGTTCAACTGCTTCCTCAAGAAGGTTATATTTCATTTATGAATATTTTAATTATATCACTTGTGGATGCACAATGATGAATTTTTTGGTATAACGTGAATAATTATAATTTTAGAGAGACCACATATATCGATGTGGTTGGAAAAACTTCAGTCGATAAAAGGAGATAAAAATACTCTGATGACAAGAAACGATTACACGTGGCTTTTACTGCTGGCAATGCAGAATGGAAAACTAACGGAGCCCTTTGACAAATTGCCACCGACGAGGGATTTGCCTTCGATCTCTGACATCATGGTAATCGAAATTTTGAATTTGTAGTGCTGACAATGATCGAAAATTTTTATGACTCTTCTTGGCTCGAATTTAGCCTCCACATCTCTTTCGAGAAATATTATCGGCGGACGAACAAAATCTTTCGTGGATCGACGATTTGATTTCGGGAACGAACGCCGCGACCGACGACGAGGGAAAACCCTCAATTTGCGTCCCACCTTACAAATTTCTCGAACGACAGCCACAACCTATTAACGGAATTACTTGTTACTTTTCAGTTTTCAGTAGCAAGTTTAAAGACTGAATATATAACATGAAAAAAATAACATTTGAGTGAAAAAAAGCAAATTTAAAGTCTGAATGAATATATAAAATGAAAAAAAATAAAACATATGAGTGAAGAAATAATAAAAAAATTACAACATATAGTTCAATAAAAAAAATTTTAACGGTAAGTATAGTTACTGCATATCTTTTTTTAGAAATGACGCAGGGAGCAATGTCTGCTGACTGTTATTTGTTTGTTTCTTCGAGCATCATGTTAAAAGTAACCGGAACGATTTTGAGAATATCTGATGACATAATTGATATATAGATTATATTACGTAGAGTGATCTGACAACTTTTCATAAGTTGTGTAAGCAATATTTCGAAGACTATGAGAATTGAAACTTTATTATTTTCTTGATACAACGAAAAAGCGGACTTGTTGGACCAACAAAATAAATTTTGTAAGTATGTAATTTAGTCAAAAAAGATTACAAAATAAATCCATTGAAATTTGGTCAAGACGTCTGTTAAGTCAGTGGTCAATAAAATTGATTTTATTACATATTTAGAAATTCGCAAAAAAAACTAATTATGCCGTTTATAATTCTTATTATTTATCATTTAATTATGTATAACAAAGTGTGTACAGTCATAACGAAAAAGAAGATAAAATTGTTAAATATTTTTCAAAACGTGATAAGATATTGTTGATATTAAATTTTGGGCTAATTTTGGAGTCCATGCTGGTGTAAGTATTCGGAAGTGACATTGGTTGATTAAGACGTTTGCGAGTATTGCGTCAGAGATTATTGTTTTTCGATAACCGTATTCGCATTTTTCAAACGTCTGCGTTTTGTGATCGAAATGAATATCAATTTTTAACATCTGGCAAACACGTCACGATATATATATTTGGTATAATCCGATTTCTCATCTTAAATCTCCGAAAGTTTCCAGCACGATTTATCTCCGGATCGATAACAGAAAATCGTCAATCGTTGTTGCGCAGAGCAATGCGCTCAAATTTTTTCAGTCTAGGTCATTACAGACTGCAGATTTATATAAATATAGAATTAATAAATTACAATTAAGGATTTATCAGTGCAATAATATGATTAAGGGTGAAATGCAGAGTTTTGATAACAGGTAAGCATCAGTCACTGCACTTTTAATACCTCACTGTTTCAAAATGTCTGGTGAAATTAAAAAAATATTTACTCAATAAAAATTCTTAATTTGTTAACTAAATAAACATATGTATCTATAATAAGCATGTATTAAAAATTATTCATTTTTGGTCCCCTTCAGTTTTCTCTGCGAAATACGACTCTTTTCTCAAGAACAAAACACGACTACAAAACTGGACTAAAGATTCACAATTGATATATTCTTAATCCACAAATATGTAAGTTTGAATTTTCTTCAAAATAGTATACATAATCTTTCATGGATGAATGGATTTCATGACCTGGATTTTCATGGAGTACTATAGTATTGTTCGTGTTATTTTACTACTAAATTTTATTTAAAAAATCTATTTTTATTAAAAATATATAGTTCATTCGTGTATAAAATTTTTTGACGAAATTCAGCAAATAAATTAAGATTAATATGTTACATTACTCGTAGCAAATTCGGTCACCGTCGGGAAAATTGAGATATTCAATATTCAAAGTCGACATTTTTCATGAACCCTCGTTAAGTGCTCATATTAAAAGTTGTCATTTTATATAATTAATATCACGACTGCTACATATGGTAAAACATCTCGTTAAATTTAGCACGCACTCTAATACGATGTTAAAGAACGTCAATGTAAATTTTTAACGAATTACCTTGGAATCAATTTCAATAGATAATTTTACCTCTCTACACGTTGAATGATCAAGTTAAATGTCTGAACGCGCCCATCATCGTGCTACTTAAGATTCGAATCTTGAAAAATATGATTTTTGTAAGTTGCTTCGTTAAAATATGATTTTTCTCGAATATGACTGTATCGAGAAAACTATACCTTAAAAAATAACAAAAATAGCATGTTTATGGCATGGTGTTAGCTACAATGTGATGGAAAAATGTTCTTGTTTTGCGAAGGATTTCGACTCAGAGCAGGATTTCAATCGTCTGATTCCTCTGCATCGCGCTCTCTAATCATTATTTACAACGGACATCGATGATAATGACGTTTCATTCACACCCCCTCCTCGGTGAAAAGGAAACCGGATAATGAACCAAGTGGTAAAACACCGCCTCACCTCGAACTACCGATGTTAACCACGACGTCTCATGAATTCTAAATCTATCAGTCGTGATCAGGACTACAAAGAGAACACAGTCAACATTTCGAGGAGATCTCATTTATTTTTTTCTCCTCTAACAAGAAAATTGGCTCGAGATACAAATAAAAAAAAAATTTTTCACCTTTTAGCATTTGTCGAGACAGTGCTGTAGACTTTATTCTTCAAACACACGACATAATCGGAACTACAAAAAGAGATCACAAATAACAAAAAAATAGACATCTTACTTTTCAAAGAAACATTTTGCAATTCAAACGTTTGTTTTTTACCAGTTGGTTTTTTTCGTTACTCGTCGATAAAGTGTTTTAGATTTATTTTACAAAGACGTTCCATGAATCCATCAATAAATCATCAAGGCAAGTTTTTTGAAAAATATTTTTTACTATTTATGACAAGAGTATATGTTTTCCAACAATTTAGCAAATAAATTTTTACTTCTCTCACAAATTAACCAAAGAGAATAAAATTTAATTTACATTAAAAACATATAGGATTCTTGTTCTAATAAAAATTTGTGTAAAAATACTATATTTTCCTAAAATATACATTTCCATTTAGTAAATTTTTTTTTTTGTTGAACCTGATTAGAATGTAAGTGTAGTAGATTTTACTATGAAGTCACAGCTATTCTGATTGTTTTAAAACTAAATATATTTTAGATCTAAATGAATAATATGTGGGAATCCAATATTTTTTTGGGATTGAGTTATAAAGAATACAATCTAAAGGTAAGAATATATTTAATTTTATAATAATTCGAATAATTATCATTATTTATAACATTTCTGTCATATAAAATCTGTATAACGTGCATACTACTTTATATAGTAAAATCTATTACACTTTTTTTCAGTAAAAGGAAAAATGAGAAAAATGTTCAGAAAGATTGTCTAGCGCTAAATATAACGTGTATAAATCTGAACTTCCTATACTTTAAATCCAAACTTTCCACACGTATCGTCAAAGTGATAAAAAAATTTCCGGACTCCCATCAGTGGTGATTTGAATTCCGGATGGGGGTCCCCTGGAAAATTTTAACGTGAGCCTCTAAATTTTTATCAGACCAGAGGACTGAATGAAAAATATTCCGATGTTTACATCGACGTTCGTCGCACCCGTGAATCACGGCAGTGCGCTCCGCGATAAAAGTATAGCGCATTTTCGCATAATACCTGCGCAGTGGTGCAAGCTTTCCGCTGGATTATTTTTTTTTCTCTATATGACAAACAAACATCTCGATGGTTGAAAATATTTTAAGAGTCCAGTAATACTTTCTGTGTTACTTTTAATGATTTAATTATTTTTTTATTTTATTTTTTAAATTTTTTTACTACAAATGTATGGATTATTTGTTTCCCTGCAAATAGGTATATTTTTTATAGTGTTCAACCATTAGAAGAAGCTCTTTCAACCCTAGGGACAGAATAAATGTTGCTATTAAACTATTAAAAATATCTATACATATTATTGAAACGTTTTGATACTAAATTGCAATAAATAAGTAAATATTAATGAAAATTAAAAACATAAGATACATTTTGATTTGTCAAAATATTAAATAGTAATTTAGATACGAATTTGATGAATTTTTTTGTTTAAATGTTTCAAAAATTAAAAAAAAAGTGATAAAAAGCTGAGATATTCAACTATTTGGACGTTCACCTTATATGTCGACTATTTTCTGAAAATCTCTGCGAGGAAATGTCTGCACGAATCTCGTTGTAAAATTTACAAAGAAAATTCTTTAAAAAATCATGAATGTTAAATTAGTATAATTGTCACTTACGAAGGTTCTTGCGCTAAGGACCATATTAATTGTTCTTCCCTTTGTAAATTAAAGGCAAAGTCCCGGATTTTCACTTACGTAAAATATCTTCTTAAAGAACCATGTGGACGTTCTTCACCATTGAATTAAAAGGCTGGAAAAATTTGAGATGGTTTCACCGTTTAGTTATCGAGATATTTAATGTTATAAAAATAGCAACTTTAACATTGAGCTCTTGTGGCAAGCTCCGAAAAATTATTACGATTTACAATATTCAATATCTCGATTTTGACACGATGAAACTTCTTCAAATTTAATACACGCTTACGATGTTAAGGAACGTTTATGCAAATTTTAAAGAAATTATATCTTTAAAACCGCTAAACGCAAGGACCTCTTTAATACAGTGAAATATACTATCGCGAGTTTTTTCGATGTGATTCTTATCGATAAGAAGCAGATTTTATTCTACATAAAAGAACAACGCCAGTAATCAATAAATATTAATTTTCATTATCGATTCATCTATTTAATTTTTCTATCGTATATTGCGCTCGTTTCACTCATAATTATCAATTTATTCACCCGTTAGTCCAGTCCTCATTCAATGTCAACCCGATTCAACTATCGTGACGCAGTCTCGGCTCGCCGGAGTCTTGTGAGATAGCAACTGGCCTGTCTCCTTTATAGAATTATTTTACTATCCTGATGTCGGTTCAATTTGAATATTCAATAATTCGATACGTGATCGCGAAGTGTCCTTTTCCACGCGACTTATTTTTTATTCACGTGTCTTTTAATTGTCAATATTCTTATAACTTTAAAATTTTTTCATTCTTTGAAAATTCTTGATAGTGAATCATCGATTGTCTGTATGTTAACGAGCTATATTTTCCCTTCCTCTTCGATAAAAATAAAAAATAATAATCAAGTAATTCAGATCGAAACGGGTTTTGAGAATTCGTTCTAATTTCTCAGTATATATGAGAAAATACAGAAATCTCGTAAGATATCCATATTTTTTTTCGACTGCAATCGATATTCAAAAAATACGAGTGTTACAGTTTCCTGTCCTGAATCTGATCTCAGGTAATGACTCGATTCTGATGCAAGTCGATGAGCTTTTGCGATTTTGAATCTGTAATAAGGATCAAAAAAAGGAACCGGTCTCGGAGATACCGGCTTATTTACGCGAGTACCATTATTTTTATGCAATTAGTCACGAACTTAATTTGTATAGAAAATATGAATAACCGATGTACCACACGAGTCGTTTCATTTAAATTCATATATATTACGTCCATGTTCTGTAAATTACTGCGATCGATTATATGGAGCTGTCTGAATAAGTCAGAAATATCTGCTGAGTACCGGTGAGTACGAATACTCACCGTGATTTTTTATAAACTTTAAAGGCTATTCTATATCGTATATACATACTCTAAAGGAATTTAAGATAGTTCAACCGTCATATGAGTAATCAAGTTGACAACTAATTTATATTGATTAAATTTAAGTCTAAATTATCAATAAAATTAATAAACACTTAGATTGAAAATATTTTTATCAGGTGAATGTACTAAAATGCATTAAAAATGCAATCAACTGTTACCTATACAGTGCAACGTAATGTCTGCCATCCGCTTCTGAAACATCAAAAACTAAAGTTTTTTCATTTTTCCGATTTAAAAAGCATTTCTTTATGATGGAAACTTTTCTGAAGTTCAATCACCGATTAGTTTTTTTACAGTTCACATTATTATGAGTTCTTCCATATTAAGGTACTGAAATCAACATTTTTGAATGAAATAATTTAAAAATTTGCCCCGCAAGAGGCCCCGAAAATGTGCTTATTATTATAATCAGGGGACTTTGAACTATCATTTACCACAAAAATTGATGAATATTCACCGTCCTTGTTCAAATAGCCAAACTGTACTTTAATGAAGTACGTATTTATAGTAAAAACTTTTTTATTTTTCTTTTTTTAATATTTTCAAAATAATTTTCAATATTTACAGAGGAGTTTTCCTTTTTACGAGAATTGTGCAAATGCACTCCTTGCGTGAAGTGCTTGAGTAACGTTTTATTTTTTTTCACGAAAAAAAAATCGTGAATTCCATGTTCACTAATACTCGAAATACTTTTATCGCGGATACCGCATGATACCGTATAATTACTATCGAAGCCTTTGTTTCGAGTGCAGTTTGTTTTTCCACCATTAGATGTGACATCGCCACTCCGCATATCTCAACAATCTACAGTTCAATCGAGTCACGAGTTTAACCAAAAAAAAATCGATTTTTATTTTCTTGAGATTATAACATTCGATATTTCGCTATGAAAGTTATTTTTCGTAGCAAAAATCTTGATTTGTGTACGAAAAAGCTTTCAAACATATTAAAAAATATATATTTATTAATTCTAAACGAAAAAAAATATTCCTTTTTCAAAATAATAAGTAAAATGACAGCAGAATGAATTGAATATGCATTTCAATTGCATGCGAAGAAAAAAGTAATTAAAAACAAAATAAAACAAAGTGATGTTAAATTTTCAGATGATGACGTTGAAAAAGCGGAGAGACCAGTAGATTTCGAAAAAGCGATTAAGCTGACAGGTACGATAAAAGTTATTAGTCAACAATTTTTGCTTCAATTGGATCGGAAGAAAAACCGAAAGCCAAGTGCACGATTATGATATAGCTTTGAATTTTTTTTTATATTTGAGGAACATTTACGTTAATTTTAAAGAAATTATTTTTAAAGTCACTTTATGCAAGTATCATCTTAAAAAATATAAACAAAATCGAGATTTTATTCACAGGTTATGGAAAATTTAATTATCTTCTTCTCCTGGCGATCTTGCCAGCAGGATGTGCAAGTATTTATTCCTCCACGTCAATGTCGTACGTTCTTTCATCTGCAGAGTGTGATCTCAAGCTCACACTCTTTGACAAGGGTCTCCTTAACTCAATGCCATTTGCAGGTAAAACCCAAAACAACATTCATAAATTTATTGTGTATATGTATTTAATATGTAGAATTTTATAAAAATAATTAATATTAAAAACATACAGTGTTTTGTGAAATGTTTCTCATACATTCTTAATAAGTACAAAAAAAATAACACCTTTGTATTGAATTTCAGGCATGATCGCTTCTTCATTTATTTGGGGTTTTGTGACCGATACGCTGGGCCGAAAAAAAGTACTCATGTACGGTTATTTAATAACGTCAATTGTCAGTCTGTCTAGCTCGTTTTCACACAGCTCGGCGATGCTGATTTTCTTCAAATTTCTTAGTGGTATCACGTAAGTATACGAAATATCAAAATTTCTTTATCAATAAATTTCGAAAGTATTCGTAAAAAATGTTTCTAATTAAAAAAAAACAGAATATCGGGGCCCTTCTCAGCTTTGATGTCGTATCTTGCGGAAGTGCATGGTGAGCAGCAACGCTCGCGAATCTATATGTGGCTGGGAATTTTCTACTCGATTGCGCATATAACGATGCCATGTAAGCAAAACTTTATATACGAGAATATAAAGACTGTACAATCTTAACAAAAAGTAAATTATTGATGTTAAATTCGTACCATCGAGGCTCTGACTTTTTGCCAAAGAATTATGTGTTTGAGATAGAAACAATTTTTCTTAATAAAAGTAAATCCGAAAACCATGTGAAAATCAATATCTCAAATTCTATGTAGAGAAACTTCTTAAAATTTAAGGTAGTTCTATAGTTTTATCGATTATTTAGGATTTTGTTGAAAATTGGTACAATCATTATTTGATATGTAACACATATTCGTACCAAATTTTAAGAGGTTTCACCGTGTAGAAATTGAAATATTTATTCGTTAAAAATTCCAGTTTTAAGCGCTGTCCTATAAGAGCCTGTGTTAAATATTGTCATTTTCAATCTTATAAATATCTTAAAATCTAGATGGTGAACCTTCTTAAAATTTTGCACATCTCCTTATTGTACTTGAAAGAAGCTTCCTTTAGTTTAAAAAAAAAATCCTAAGATTATGAATTTTTAAATTTTTATACGTACGTAGCAAGTACATGTGGCTTTGGATGATCTTGAATTTTGAGTATGTTGTTCTTGAAACAATTTGCAACAACTTTTCTTAATAAACTTAAGCTCTAAAAGCACATAGTATGGAGATAAATTGAAATAAAAACTGTTGATTTGACTGTACCTATAGAACTACCTTAATACAAATATTAACATGGCATAAAAGACAGTTTATACAAAATTTTAACAAATTCCTAAAAAAATCGTTTCGTGGATGTACAACCGATGGATATATAGTGACAAAAAAAAGTGTATCGATGCTTTTTGGTCTAATTTCAGGTTTGGCGTGGTTAATAATTCCTCAACAGTGGCAATGGAATTTTTTCGGCGGGTCTTTTCGAGTAACTTCCTGGAGGATATTCCTGGCGGTGTGCGCGACACCGGAGTTCACGGCTTTCGCGACTCTCTCCTGGTTCCCGGAAAGTCCGCGTTTTCTCCTATCGAGAGGCCGGGACGAGGAGGCTCTCGAAGTTTTCCGAAGGATTTACTCCCTGAATACCGGCAAAGAGCCGTGCACGTATCCGGTAAGTACTCGATTAGATCGTTAAAGAGTGTATACCGAACACAAAAAAAAACCGTTATTTCAAATGGACGAGGACGGATCCGAGACGATGGCGGGATCCGCGAATTAAATTATCCCGGAAGCTCCCGTTCTACTCAAGTAAAAACCTCAATTTGACGCGGACTTCGCGAATCTCGAGCAGATATCGGGCTGCGATCGAGCGCGTAGGCTATACCGATGAGAAATTCAGGTAGTTCTTTCGATAAAGCCACCTAAAGCATTATCATTATCAAACATTTGCTCGATCATCAAATGAATTTGTTTCTACTCGATTAAATATATCATTTTTTTTTCAATACTTTGCCAGGTTAAATGTCTCGAGAATGAAGTTCTCGTCAAGTGTAGTGACAAAACTCTGATGGAGTCCGTGAGCGTTGCTTGGCAACAGATTAAACCACTCTTCGTCTCACATTACGCGCTGAGATTGATTCTCATAGGAACGATACAAGTCGGTGGCACCGTTGGGTAAGACGACATTTTTCATTGCAAAATGCCAAATAATTTATTCTTAAGGTTGTTCTGTCAAAAAAAACAGTTTTCTTAGGATTTTGTTGAAAATTTACAAAAATCATCTTTAATACAATGCGCACTTGCATATTACATTTTAAAATGTGTTTTAAAAAAGGTATTTACTATGTAGAACTCGAGATATTTATTGTCAAAAATCACTATATTCTGCAGTCTCCTCTAAAAGAGCACGTGTTAAATATTGCCATCATCAACTCTTGATACCTTGTACCTTTATTGTACCTTTATTGTACCTTTATTGTACTTCAAAGAAGCTTTCTTCAGATTTTTAAAAGAATCCTAAGATTATGATTTTTCGAATTTTCATACATATATAACAAGTACAAGTCATCTTGGACAACCTTGAATTTTGAGTATGTTGTTCTTGAAACAATTTGCACCAACTTTTTTTAAAAAAGTTAAACTGAAAAACCACATGACATCGAGATAAATTGAGACAAAAACTTTTGATTTGACTGTACCGATAGAACTGCTTTAAGGTTATTGAGTCTGGAAATTTGAAAATCTAAAAAAAGTATAATTTATTCATTAAAACATTGATAATTTTTTTTTTAATTTCAATTAATTTTGACTGAAATTTAGAGGGTGATTATCAGGCCCAAAAATGTTCACTGTCACGCAACTACCGGCTTAATTATCAAACTGCATATAATATTTTTATATGAAAGGATTAAATTGTTTAATTTTTCAAAATGTTGAAAAGGTCGAATTCCTTGAGATTATGGATGCCTCAATTGTTCGCCCTGATCGAGACGTACGAGTTGAACCATCCGGTAAAAACTTCAGGCCCGTTTCCCTCCATATGCGTGACGATTGACCAAAGTGAAAGAAATTCGTACCAAGTTATTCAAACTCACACCAACAATGGTACATTACAGTTATTTGATGGGGTGTGCGCACCAGTAAGGATTTAATTCATTTTTTAATTTAACTATTTGTCTACCAATTTTTCCTTTCACGTTGGAATAAAAATACGAATAAATAATTTTTTTTAGGCTGCATTGAATTCAACGATTTATGTAAACTCCATTGTTATTGCCTTGACTGGGGTAGTAGGATACACACTGGCTGGTACTCTTATAAATGCTGTTGGAAAGAAGAAACTTATGGGTAAATGTCCAGTTATCTTCTTTTAATTTAAGATAATTTGTTAAACATTACCGTTATATTTCATTTTTATAGTTTTCTGCTTTCTATCGGCTGGCCTATGTTGTGGTACTCTTTACTGGGCTGAAGACTCTAATGGAATTTTGGGAATATCTGCAGTCTTTGTCGCCCTGTCGAGCATTGGTGGAGCTGCAGTTATTAACGTTGTCGTTGACAGTTTTCCAACGTGCCTAAGGTAATTTTTCAACAAATTTTTCAGTCAGTTCCAAAAAAATATATATTTTTTTTAAATTTTATAAGCAATCCTATATTAAAAACGACATGAGGCCTCTAATCTATTCATCTGAATATAAAGCGCATTATGCGGAGCGCATTAAATGTTAGCTAATCTCTACTCATAAAAAAAATGCAACGTGCGCTACTTTCGAAATAATGACCTTGATGTTTGAAACATTAATTTCGTCTTGCTAAAATTTTCAGGAGGTCCTCGAACACGCTAAATTTATATGAAATAAATATGAAGCTTATAGCTTATATGAAATAAATTTGTAACACAATTTCCTATTATTCATGTCAAATATACCTGAACAAATATACCTGAATAATTCGGGGATCGTAAACATAAAAAAAAAGAGAGAGAAAATTCGTGAAGCGTAACGAGGAAAAAAAATGTTCAAATTTTGGTTAATCCCTCGATCATTAAGGTTTCCATGGTGATCGGTCGAGGTCGAGTGAAAAACCGATTAAGGTATTAATTGTTCGGTTTTATGACGAAATTTGGAATCAGTTGGCCAGTGTAAAGT
>JAPYYW010002958.1:0-17260 GCA_030522545.1 Cremastinae sp. A BG-2022a
ACGTCAATCCATCGTCGATAGGTCGATTCCTATAGAATTTCATACTCTGCATTGCCATCTGGTCACGATGAGTTAAAATAAAGTAGCCTATGTTCAAATAGACGTTGAAAACTGTCTCTATGACAAATTTCATTCAAATCCTCGCAAAAGTTTTTGCGTTATCGAGTAACAAACAAACAAACTTACTTTCACATTTATAATATTAGTTAGGATATATGATTGAATCGACGACTAGTTTATTCGTACGTGAAAAAATGGAGGCTGCGAGAGCGAGATCGGTCGAAAAACACGAGCGCTTTTTTCGGACGAAAGGTTACTCCGCTCTGAACTTATAAAACGCAAGACGATTTCGCTCGGGGTTTCTGGGGTCCTCACCGGAGAGCGTGAGCTCCGCTCGGCTCATCGTGTTCTTTCCCCGGCCCGTTCGCTTTCGGCCGTGAGTTCGAGAGCGAGAGAAGTCTCGCGCTCGCCGCCGAGTGTGTGCAGCCCCGCGCGTCGGTCGGCGCCTTTTGATCTTACCTGTAATCCCGGCGGGCCCCGCGGCCTGACTGACGTCATACCCGACACGAAATATCTATAGGCCGCTCCAATCCTGCACACACAATATCCCGCCCGTGTGCGCGTTCGCAATATTTCGAAGGACTCCCTTTTTACCCCATATGTGTTTTTCTCTCGATACCCCGCACGAGCACACGCGCCTTTCGTATACACCACTCAACACAATTTCATCAAAAAACAACCCAACGTACACCCAATTGACCGATCAAAATTCATATCTTATTGTTTTATCATTTCAATCACGTTTTTAATTTCTATTTCTGAGATTTCGTTGGAAAATAATTAGATGATCAAAATTTAGTTTATATACATCAACACTCTTATTTGTTTGAAATAATTAAACTTCATAGTCAAATGAAAACAGAATTTAGTTCAGATTATACAAAAATGTATATCATTGAAATCGATATAAAAATTTTGTTAGATCAAACAAATTTGGTTTTCAGTTACATTACTTTCTTTTAAGAAGAAATAAATTATTCAATTATTTTTTAATGAGATGTGGTTTTTAGTCAATTCTAGAGAACAATTTTTTCATAGATTAAGTTAATCAATAGTAAAATTCTTGAATGATGTTAGAACGACCAAGATTTATTTAAAAAAGGCATATTTATATTTATAAATAAGATATTTAATAAATTGAACGTTTGAATTAAAACTTTTCGTCGTATATATACTATCAGAAAAAAAAATTATTGAATGATTTTTTGTATTGTATAATTTTAATCAAATTCAAAGAACAATTTTATTTCAGATTAAATAAATAATTTTTGAAAAAATAATATATGCTATATTGTATAAGAGACTGAATATAGAACGCCCAAAATTCTTTTTGATAAATTATTCGGAAACTTTTTTTTCTTATTCACTTAATGTTTATTTTAAAAGAGTGATCATATATTGTATAGCAATTTTTGAATAATCAGTTATCTAATAAGAGACTCAATTGTTGTCAAACTATTTTATCTTTATTTAAATGTTATTTTTAAAAAATGAATCATAGTGTGATTTTTGAATGAGATTATATACTTTTGGTTAAATTTCGAGCACAATGCATTTTTTCAGGAAATAAAATAAGAGCAGATAATAGCAATTTTTGGAGTATCAAGACTCCATCAGGACGCGTATATCGCAAGAGTTATCGGGCCGATCGATCGGAAGGAAGAAATTCTTTCTTCTCTTTTATTTTCAGAAAAAGCCTAAGGGAAAAATTAATATGTATATAATACCGAAGCGATCTCTCGGAAGTTTCTCGGCTGCTCCCTTCGTCCTTCCACCGGCTTCTCGGAGTCACAATCTCGGGTCTCTTATCTCGAGCGAAGATAAAAGTGCGCGGTTGCCATTAACACGCCGTTTAAAAGGTGTATCAGATCACGCGAAAAGCCCAAGCTGCTTTTCTCATATACCTCCGTGCTGTCTGCGTTTGTGTTGAAACGTCGATACGTACGTGCACTTTACGAAGAAAATCCGGCTCCCGACAAAGAGGACGTCTAGCAAAAAGGATCGAGCGCACGCGTCCGCTATTTCAGGCATAAATTGCCCGGGAAACAATAGCTCTGCCCCCGAGCCGTCTTATCGTTTTCAATTATACCGCGAACATCGTAAAATTTGAATCATTGCTCGATATTCCATTATTTTGCGTCCGAACGTTCGTCTCCTTGGCACTCGGCTCTAAAATCTTTTTTTTTTTTAAACAAAAGCATCGTCGCGTATCTCGCGAAAATACAAAAAATATTTCGTAATCGGGCGAAAAATTTCACGCGCCTTGCGGAGAAAAAGTTAGCTCGTGACGTTAGTTTCTTTCACCGGGAATAATTTCTTTTTATTTTCGGTCATCCGCGAAAATAAAAAGGCGAAGACGAAAAAGAAAGAAAGAAAAAAAAGTAGACGAGAGAGCGCGGAATACGCGTATAGGATTATGTAAATACCGGTTAAACGTGGAATTAGCGTTTCGCTCTTTGAAAACGACACTCATTGTCCCTTTGCTGGGAGCGACGGACCGCCTTCTCCCGAGTCACGGTTTCGACCGGGCTCCGCTCTCAAGGCCGTATAACTTTTTCCTCTTCCTCGTCGGCGGGCTCCGAAAAAATCTGAAGCGCGCCGCGCGGCGGCGAGATTGCATGCCCGAAGGAGGATTTGTGTTGGCATTAGGTTGCTATTACTAGAGTAAAAGTACAGCGAGACAAGAAGCGAAGATCGGGAGGGAGGAAAAAAAACGTCGAGTTTACGGCTAGGGAACGAGAAAGAGCGAGCGAGAGGCTTAAAAAAGAGGAAAAAATCAAGATGGCCGTTATTGCGTATGATGGTTTGTCCGTCCGGCCATTCATCTCTTGCACGCGAGGTTTTCGCTCTTTCTCCCCTTTTTCGCGGAGAGGAAAAAGAACGAGAGAAAAGGAGAGGTCATTCCGTTTCCTCTTGGCCATCAAGTCGCCTCTCTCTTCCTTTTTTTCTCCTCACTGCGCCCTGCTTTTTCCCTCTCGCGAAAATATACGGGGTTGAAGAAATATGTCTTCTCTCGCGCTCACCGTTCGCGTTCTACGTACGTAACCGTTTGTTTGACTTCGTAATTATAATTAAGTTAATTAAGAGGGTCTCATTAACGGTAATTAGGATGAAACATGCTCTCGGGCGGCAGCTTGCGTGTTCGCGGATTCATATATGGTGAACTCGCTTATATTTCCGAGCGCCTATTTTTCTTATTCTCTCGCCTTCATTCCTCGTGCTCCCTTTCACCATTTTGTCGTTTCTCTTTGCAAATTTCATTTCTACCTGTACACTAGTTTTAAACTTAAGATAAAGAAACTCCTAGTTTATTTATTTTCTTCATTATCAGTAATGTAGCTTTTTGTCAATTAAAATGAGTGTTGGTAGATTTTTAAAAAAATTTTGCAAAAGTTTTCTTCGATGTGTCATACATCGTATTAAATTTTAGCAGCTTTTACTGTGCAGAAATTGGAAAAAATTTATTGGAAAAAATCATATTTTTGTGTGGATTAAAAGTTATAAGGTAAACGTTCCAATAGTTGACAAGCTAAGGATTTTCACACTATATCTTTATTAAAAAAATATTCGGACAAAAAAATTTGCCATATAAATTCACATCTAAACTGTTGTCTGGTATTTTAGCGAACAAAAATTCATTTTATGTGTTAAATTTAGACAATATTTCTAGTAAATAAATACTTGGGCGTTTAAATATGAAGGATGTTCCAATAGTTGGACAGAAAATCGACTCTATCTCTAGGGTTGAGCGAGTTTGTTCCAATAAATTAACGTTATGAAAAATAAGCCTCTTTGTATATAAAAATAATGCATATTACTGAGAATATTAAAAATAATATAGTAAAAATTGTCCAACTATTGGGACATGTGCATCTATTTGGACGTTTACCTTACCTCAACTTTTGAATGATAAAGTCTCCTTAAATGTTGACCAGATTTTTATGTCAAAAAGCTTTCTTTAGTTTTTCACAAAAAGTCTGTCAATAAAATTCTGCGCAGGTATTTTGTTAATTCTGAAAAAGTAAGCCTTACTTTGGATGACGATGAATTAATAGGCAATTCAATTAATTAATTTGCAATGACTTTGGAATATATATTCTTTGGAATGTGAGAAACACTGAAAAAATGCTTAATATGTCAACAGATAACCTTGCACCATAACTGAATTTTATTTTTTTTTCTAAATAGGCCAAGGTCGTCTGAATCAATTGGGTGGCGTATTCATAAACGGACGACCGTTGCCGAATCACACACGTCGCCAGATCGTCGAAATGGCAGCGAACGGCATCAGGCCTTGCGTGATATCGAGACAATTGAGAGTCTCTCACGGATGCGTGTCAAAAATCCTGAACCGTTATCAAGAAACGGGATCGATAAGGCCCGGTATAATCGGCGGTAGCAAGCCAAGAGTCGCGACACCGGAAGTCGAGGCAAGAATCGAGGATCTCAAGAGACAAAATCCTGGAATATTCAGCTGGGAGATCCGAGACAAATTGATAAAGGTCCGTCATATTAATTAATTTGATAATTAATCAAATAAAGACACGCCGGTATCTCGACGCCGAGTAAACTATTTCAATTCGTCTCTCATTGCTGACATCCGTATTTTATTTTTGAAAAAAAATATTTGATGCGATAAAAAATAATGAGAAAAAATCAATTTGAAGATTGATTTTTTTAAAATATCGTTTTGATCATTTGCGTCAATATCATTTAATGTTATTTTGAAATGTTAAAATTCTAAATTTTAACAAATATCTTGTCGATAAAACCATCTCAAATTTCATACACATTTCACGAGAAATTATTAGTATATGCTTGCATATTCTTTGATTGAGAGAAAATTACATATTTGGAGGAAAATTTCAAACAATCCAAAATACGTCACGATGTGTTCATTAGAATTCAAAGCTTAACAAGTTAACATGAAGAAAATATATGATAACCAAACTCTTAAGAAAGTTATTTAAATATGATATATAAGACACATGTATGACATCAATACATAAATATAATAAATTCAAATCAAATTACTTTTGAAAATACATCTGTCAAGAGTTTCAATGTTTTTCAAAATGAGACCTAAAGTGAAAAGCTTTTATAGTTTATTTTTATGATAAATTTAATATCAAGATTAATTATACTAACTGGTCCAACGTGGTTCTGCCAGCAGGAGGGTGTTTGCGACAAAACTTCAGCGCCTTCAGCCTCGAGCATATCGAGACTCCTCCGAGGGCCGGTGAACAATCAGACCAGAGCTTGCGACGATCCTCGACGCAACCACTCCATCGACGGAATTTTAGGTAAGTTCAAGATCAAAAACTAATCTATTTCTGCGAAAAGCGAGCCACAATGGTTTTCCGTGTGTTTCGTTTTTGTTCCCGCGTTCTATTATTATTACGTTTGGTATTTTTATTATATATAATTTAAAAATGTCCAAGGAGGTGCGTGTGTAGGATATCGAAGCGGCCAGCTTCAAGGGAATCCCGAGCTTTTATTTATTGCGCGAGAGGGAAAGGTGTGCGATAGTTCGCAGCCGGGCGATGAAATATATTAGGCTCCCCGTGGCGCGCGTGGACGTGCGTCCGGCGGTTTATTATCTCCCGGTCAGCCGACCACGCGTCCGCGCAAGAAGATTCCAATTTGATTAGAGAGCCCTAATGTATGTGGTAATCCTCATGCACGAGGCAATCGACGATGAAGTATGAACAGGAATATCGTGTCCTCCCTCATCTTCGTTCCCTCCCCCCCCACTCTCTCTCTCTCTCTTTCTCATTTTTAGCCCATGTTTCACGCTTTCAACTGCAAATAAGATATCCTGAAGGGGTCGATAAAAATCTCGTGGAAATCAAGTCAAAAAATCTCAATCCGAAATCAATCCTTAGCTTCATTTTAACAACACTTTTTTTATGGTTTTCATAAAGTATCGCTGTGCACAAAACGGATCATGACGAATCTTTGAATAAATTTAATTTATCCGGAGATAGATTCGTTACAAAAGAAATTTACATTTTTCATGATAAAAGAAAATAAAAGTGAAAAATGAATGGAAAAATTTTAATTAATATTTTTTAAATATTTAACTATCCATTTAAAGAGGTACTTGCATGAAACGACTTCAACAATGAATTCATTGCACTTGTGTGTAATATCTAGAGGGAATCGTGATGTTGCTCAATAGTCAATCGTTTACTTAATTTTTACAATTCAGTAATTTTTTATTCTAGTCAAGAAAATTCCAATCAAGTAACTTTCTTTTTAATACTATAGATTCTTAAATATTTTCAATAATTAAAAATAAAAAATTAAATATTTATTTCCTTAACTATGGGCAAGAAAGCGCGAAAATATACCTTTGGAAAAGACACACGATCTTTGAAGAAACTACACAATAAAACATTTTTAATTAAATGCCTTTTGACATTGTTTGAAAATACGTAAAAAAAAAAATTGGACTGTGTGTTGATCGCGCTACAAAACATTCTCAAATCGATTCCTAACGTGGAATTTAAAAAATTTGACAGGACCAAAAAAAAATATGTAAAGTGCCACCGGATCGGTTACCCGACACCGATCCATGTATAGATATTTTTATCGAAGCCAGGGGGAAGGGAGTCGAGCGTGCGCCGAAGCAATACCGCGGCGTGTGGTCTCGCTTAAAGCTGGCGAGGCTCCTTCTGCGCGCAGGGTGCCCTGGTCTTGCCTCTAATCTAGCGAACCGCCAACCTCGCACTCAGCCCGAGCGCCACTCTTTACCGATCCATTCACTTTTTTTCTCTCCTTTTTGGTAACGGAACTGGGACGGGACAATTGCCAATCGATTCGTTCACATTCCATTAAAATTTTTCACTTTTTTATCCATACAAAAATGAGCAAAAAACGAAGCATCACGAAACAAAACACCATAAAATTGAATATATACTTAAAAAAAAACTTAAATATCACATGTAGAATTAAATATTCCGAGATTTGATATTGAAAAAAAAATCACAAGACAAATTCAAAGAATCGTGTTACTGCGGGCATCGCGGTAAATAAAATTTTTCTGATAATAATAATCGTGTTAAAAGAATTTTCATAAAAGTTGGAATGTCTGAGCAAATATGGGATTGGCGAAGATTCACGAGAAACTGTAAATTTGGATAATAAAGTTTAAACAATACGTCGTGGCGATATAAATCGAGGCGTAAAAAGTGTGTCCGTGTTGGTGCGTGTTTTAAGCAGAGGTAAAAATGGGATTCGGTGTATCGCGCTCTTCGGGAAGCTGGAAGATCGGCAGGATTTACGACTTTGCAAGAAGTGCGGCCTTCGCAGCCTTTAATCTCGCGTTTCAACCGACGCAAACCCGAGCGCACGCACACTAACGCGCGTGCCAATATACCGATGCACTTTTTTTTCCCGATACAATATATATTTCACCTTTCATTTCTGCCTCGATACTTGTCTCGCTCCCTCGTGTTTACAATACTACTGTAAAATCGTTTTTCCCTCGCCGCGGTGCCCGATATTGCTTGCCGAATAAACGGCGAACCCATATCATAAAAAATATCAATCATCGATGATTTTTGCTCTCGTAAAAATCAAAACCTAAATATAAATACATTTGATTATATTAATTAATCTTTCATGCCTGAAAATCGTAAAGAAAAGTACAATTTAGAATATGGCTCGTTGAAACGAAAAATGAAAAAAAAAAACACAATGCAGAGAGAGAATATAAATCGGTCGAGAGTCGATGAAAGATATTTCAGGAACCGTTCGAACTCGGGCGGCTGGAAGACAAACGAGAGAATGAATAAAAACCGGGCCTACCGTGGCGTATAGAGAGATAAAAACGGAAGACGAAGGGGGAGGGAGAGAGGACAATGGAGAGATAAAAACGAGAAGAGTGAAGAAGAGAATAAAATGGAGGAAAGGGAAGAGCAACATGTCAAAGAACTTAATTCCTGTTGGCAAGAGAAAGAGAGCGAGAGAGAATGAGAAAGGGAGAGAGACAGCAGAAGAAAAAAAGGGGAGTCGGGACCCTAATTTCTCCGGTGTTTTAGTTTAGTATAGGTTAGCCCGGTGCGCTCGCGGCTGTAATCACGAGAGGGATTTAATGGTGGGTTGCAGACTCGGGCGTGTGAACTGTGGGCGGGCACGCTCTCTCTCCGTCTCTCTCTCCCTTGTCTTTATCTTTCCATCTTCGTTTCTCCTGTTTTCTCCGTTTCTCGCAATCTCCCTTGAGTATCTGACGGCTAGCACGTGCTCCGTCCGAGACTCTCGAGCGCGAAAAAATGCTCGAACGCGCCGCGCGAGTATACGTCCCGGACGGAAAAATGCCTCGCGGGCGCTCACCACCATTTTATTCGAGCACGATCGCACCACCATTTTGTCCGATCGCGCGCGGCGCAACACCGTCTCATTACCCGGGACGAGAGCCATTAGCCTTGTGGATATTTTCGCGACGTGTCCCGCAACCCCGACGACCCTGTCGTCGATCTGTAAACGCGTCTCATTGCGCGCCCTCGCTCGACTCCTTTTTTTTATCCTTCTCGAATTTTAATCATTTTCGAGAATTGATGCCAGATTCTTTATCTTTCTGATTCCAGGCGGAAGCGTCGGCAGCGGCGGCGACGATTCCGACACTGACAGCGAACCCGGCTACGCTCTCAAGAGAAAACAGCGCCGGAGCCGCACCACGTTCACGGGCGAACAGTTGGAACAGCTCGAAGCCGCTTTCCATCGTACGCAGTACCCGGACGTTTACACCAGAGAGGAATTGGCTCAAAAGTAAGAGAATATCATTATTTTCCGTAAGATAAATATTTGGAGATATGTTCCAATAGTTGGACGATATTGGCTGATGTCTATCATTTAAAGATAGTTCTATTGGTACAATCAAATCAAAAGTTTTTATTTCAATTTATCTCCATACTATGTGGTTTTTGAGCTTAAGTCACTTAAGAAAAATTGTTGCTAATTGTTTCAAGAATAATTCAAAATTCAAGATCATCTAAGATGACTTGTACTTGCTACGTATACTATATGGAAATTTAAAAAATCATAATTTTAGGATATTTTTTTAAACTTAACGAAGCTTCTTTCAAGTACAATAAAGAGCTATGCTAAATTTTAAGAAGATTCACCATCTATATTTCAAGATATTTAGGATTGAAAATGGCAATATTTAATTAACGTTTTTAACAATAAATATCTCAATTTCTACGTGCGGTGAAACCTCTTAAAATTTGGTATACGCATATGTGTTACATTTCAAAGCTCCACTGTACCAATTTTCAACAAAATCCTAAATAAAAGATAAAACTATATACAATTACCTTAAATGAGGGAATTATTTTTTTCTCAATAAAATCAAAATAATTATTTTTCAAACACAAGATGTATTTTTCCTAACCTTAAGCTATTGGAACAAGCTCGCTCGATGAATATCGAAAATCACCACGATAAAAAGTCACGAATCATTCATCAAATGATAAAACGACGATAGAATCTGAAGGACAGGTTTTTAAATTGTCGAAAATCCAAAACTGTTTAAACGTAAAAATTGCCCAGTCTTATTTTCGTTAGGTAGTTTGCACATTTTTATAGTTGGACTTGAACAATTTAGAACCCTGCCATCTTGAAATGTGTACTTGGAACATCCCAGAAAAGTTTCTTTTATTGAACCCAACTTTCCGAAAGTTGAATGCTACCTTCTACATTGTATTTCATATTCAATTTTTTTCCACAATCAATGTATGGAATTTTTTCAAATACATATAGGTGTATTTTTTGCAGCGTGCATCTATTAGGACTAGACAACTCAATATTAGAGACATGATCCCATTCTGTTCTGCAACTATTAGCATATCTGACGCATATTGCAAACTACATGTTCAGTACTTATTTAGTTTGAGTATTGCTTCATTGAATAGAGATATGAATTTAAAACAGATTTATTTCGATAAATATTTTTCAAATAACGATAAAGTTGAAGAAATCCTGAAAAGTTCAACTGTTAGGACGTTTATACTTTACTCGATGATGAACTTTATACTTGATGAACCTTTATATGAATCTTCATTTTCACCAAAATGGTTCATGATTAAAGCATGAAATGATATGGAATCTCTTTTCAAATGGGAAACGACAAGAAAAATTATTTGAATTAACTATAAAAATATGTATTTAAACGATCGAACGTCGCTAATTTTAATTCGATTTATGTCACAGAACGAAATTGACCGAGGCGAGAGTTCAAGTTTGGTTCAGCAATCGACGCGCGAGGCTGCGAAAGCAACTCAATAGCCAGCAACTGAACGCGTTCAGCACGATGAATCTCCAGTCGTTCCAGAATCAACATTACTCGAGCACCGCGAGCGAGACCTACCAGAGTTACGGCCAAACGGGAGTTTCGGCCGCGGCGGCCGCCGTCGCGGCCACGACCGCTCCTTATCCCCAACATTACAATTACGCCGGTGACAATTACTATGCGGCTCAACAACAGTGGCCAAGAGCTACGCCCGACAACTATGGGTAAGTTTCTTCGTTGCGTTAAAAATACTATTATTTACTTTTTTACACGAGAATTTTTTTTAATATTATCTTTAAAAATATACTGTCGCGAAAATTTAATAAGATGCTTCGTTTAAAATTTTGAGCAATAATCATATGCAAAAATAAATATTTATTTTGATTTATAATATCTTAAAAACAACTGTCACGGAAATTTGATTGAAAATTGTTAACGGATGAACAATTTTAGAAAAATATTTAAATTTTTTTATAAAGTTGTTTTACAAATAACTAATCTCTCAATGGATTTAATATATTTTAAAGCTTTGTTAATAATTTTTTAAATTATGATAAACATTGAAAAAATATCAACAAATAAATTTATTACTATCCTTATCGAGTTCGTAATAGGATAAAAATAATAAGTAATGGAGTCGTCTTACGCTCGTGTTACACGAGGTAAACATTTTTCTCAGAAAAGCAATTTCTCAAGTAATTTATCGTCATGAAAATTTTATTAAAAATTATATGGTTTAATTTATCATTGAAAAAACATGCTTGTATTAAAAAAAAAGTATTGTGATTTGTCTCACCCACTTTCGCCGAGTTCATAAATAATTCTATAAAAATAATATACAGTCAGTTCGCGCTCGTGTTACAAAATCGAGCTGGTGTATAATAGAGAAGCGAGCCACCCACTAATTAAGTCGTTGGATATCTCCGTTCGCCGGTATCGTCGCGAATTCATTTTCTTCGAGCACGTCCCGAGGGCGAGGATGGCGCGAAACCCGTTTCACACAGGGGACTCGAGGCGAGAAGAAAAGCGACGGAGGGAACGAAAGGGGAATAAATATATCGAGGAATGTTGCGAAGACCCCCCATGGGGAATCGCGCTCTTTCCAACGCGCATTAAAGTCTCTTTTTCACCTTGCTTTTCTCGCTCGTGCGTATATTCCACATTTTAATTCATCCCTCCATTTATTTTCCCACCACAAAGATATGTACTCAGCTCAATAAAAATAATTAAAGTGAAAAAACAATTTTATGAATGTTTTCACATCGAAAACATAAAAAATTCGAGTTTTTGAAATTAAAAAAAATATTGTATGGCGAAAAAGAAGTCGTTAATATTTTTTTGTAATTAAATGTGATTCGGGCAACTTGGGTATTAAAAGAGAGAGAGAGAGAGAGAGTAAATTAGAGTCGTCCTGGAAAGGCGCTATTTCTGGATCGAATTTACCGATCGCACCCACGAGGAAGAGAGAGAAGTCCGGGGGACGAGAGAATAAGGTTGAAAGGAGATCGGGGAGTCGCTGAACAAGCGGTGCACATGCTCCGGCTCCGATCTTCGGATCGGTGTGGTCCGCAATTATGTTTGCTGCTGGCCCCGTAATGAAACGCTACCGGCTAATAATCCTGCATCGCGGAGCGCCCCGAGGCTCCATTCTCGCTCCTCACTGACCTCGTGAAACATTTCCTCGGAAAACGTAAATAAACTAAACTCGAATGCGCATTACATTTTTGCACTTTTATTTTTTCATTCGTAAAACCAATGGCTTCTGCTTCTCGCAAAAACCCAAGCCACTCATTAAACTTTTATAAAATTGTGCAAAATTTTTTTTAATATTTTGTTAAAATGTTTTCAAAACTAATTATATGTAATATTATATCGAAAGAAAAAAGTATGGTAGATTTTGTTCTATAAAGTAGTATAATTATACTGATTATTATATAGAACTAACATAAATATATTTTTTTAGATTCTGCGCTAAATATATTTCATTTCACTGTCAAAAATATACTAAACATAATTAGTATGCAGTATACATGTTATTTTATGGTAAAATCTATTGTAATTTTTCCCAGTGAGTCTGTAAAAATTTATCTTTCTATAAATATACAACGAAAATTCACAAAAATTTCATTTTTTAAGTATTTAAATTAAAGGCAAATGTGCAAAGTGTCCATGAGAATAAGTAATACGAGTAGCTTTGAAGTACAATAAAAAATTATTTCCAAAATTTCACAAACTTTTTCATCTCAATATTCAGGAGCAATATTTCAAAAGTGCATCCAATTATTTTACTTTTAAATATAAAATAATAAATAATAAAAATAATCTCACTATTTTTAATAAAAATTAGAAGTAATATGAGCAGCTTTGAAGTGCAATAAAAATGATATTCAAAATTTCACAAATTTTTCCATCACAAAATATTCAGGAGCAATATTTCAAAAATGCATCTAATTATTTTACTTTTAAAAATTAAATAATAAATAATAAAAATAATTTCACTACTTTTAATGAAAATGAGAAGTAATATGAGCAGCTTTGAAGTACAATAAAAATGATTTTCAAAATTTCACAAATTTTTCCATCACAATATTCAGGAGCAATATTTCAAAAATGCATCTAATTATTTTACTTTTAAATATAAAATAATAAATAATAAAAATAATCTCACTATTTTTAATAAAAATGAGAAATAATATGAGCAGCTTTGAAGTATAATAAAAATTATTTCCAAAATTTTACAAACTTTCAAAATATTCAGGAGCAATATTTCAAAAGTACATCCAATTATTTTACTTTTAAAAATATTGCTCGTGCATGATGGAATGTAAAATGCGCAGAATGGAGAGACCACGTAGGATCGATGCGGAGTAAATACTTCGCATGGGAAATGCATTCGGTTGTGCAGCAGAGCGTTTAAAAAATATTTAAAGAACGCATATTACGATTGGGAGCTCTTAAAAAGCGCTGGCGGACTTTCTCCGAGGTGTGCGGTTGTTTTTTGGCTCTTTAGAATGGTCGGAGGGTCGGAGCGGCGTGCTTCTCGGGACCGTGTTGAGAAGGGGGTGTCCGACACGCCTTAACCGATTCCGGTGCCGACTGCAGCGGCACCCGCACGACCTAAACGCGTATAAAGCCCTCTCGTATTTTTATACACACGTATGGGAGCGAAACGAGACCCGGAGATCCATTGACGTGCGCGGTACACAAAAATACACCCACGAGCGAATATCGGCAGCCAAACGAGGCCGCTTTTCTCGCGCGAAAAAAAAAACGCGCACACACGTCGCTCTGATTATTGCCACGTAAAATGAGCGAAATGTCCCCGGCTCGATTGCCTGGCGGGCGCTTTGATATTTCGGCGCGATTTCATTTCTTTCTCTCCCTCCCAGTTTCCCCTCCGCCCCTGCTCACATTTGTTTACTTTTTATTTAATCTCAAACTCGTGCGTTCTTAATAAATCGCCCCCGGGTGCGTTCGCGGCGAGAATAAATAATTTAACGTTTTCTATAAATCAAGGATATACTTTATGAAAAATAATAGAAAAAAATCTAATCGCGTGCGCCATCGATGATTTTTTTTTGCAGGCTCTTCAACGCGTCTCACTACAGCAGCTCGAATCTATCCTCGGGCAACATAAATCTCGGCGGTCTCGCCGGGAGTTCGAGCAGTCCGACGGGTACGAACATGAGCGCGTGCATGGTCCAGGGCGGGACTTCCGGGATCTCGTCGACGGGCATGGGCCACCACGTGACGCCGCACAGCCCGAGCGAGGCGAAGAGCGGCTATCCTTACCTCGGCGCCATCGACTCCCAGGTCTGTGGCAGAATGCACTGAGGCCGTGACCCATTTTTTTTTCGAGGGAAAACACACAAACGCCCTCCCGGTGAAATAATACAAAACGAACATTTCGACGTATCTACATCAAAGATACTTCGAATATTAATTTTCATTGATTTATTGTTAAACTTCGACTTTCCTTATTGCCTTAACGTCGCAGTGAATGTTGCAGATATTTATATATTATATATATATATATGATTAAAAAAAAAACAAAACGCCCAAATTTATTATACGTTCACACGCGAAATATCGAGCAAGCATTTTTACACGGCGTATCTACTCGTTATTTTAAGAGAATCCACGAATTATCTCGATTCTTGTGTAAATAAAGCTTTAGGGGGAAAAAATGTAGTCGTTACGATTCGTTATGTGATTGTCGGCCATTTCTCTTCGTTCGATTGGCCAGTCGTTTTATAAATGTACATAAAAAAGAAATCGCAATCCCTTCACCTTTTATCACTCTCCAATGGTGCATGCTGTCGTTTTTCTCGATTTATAGAAATTTCTATATATTATCGACTCTATATCATTGTCACTTATTATCAATCGTTATGCAATAAACGATAATTATTCTCGACTCTGTTGTACTTTTCTAACTCCTATACGATCCTTTTGAGCAAAATTAAATACTTTTTGACGATTTTTCTATAAAATATGTACGATGAGAGGTTGCTAAAATAAGGTCCTTTTTAGGTATTATATAAGAATTATTACATGATTATGTATTTTGTAATATTCAAACTTCATTGAAATTGTTTTTATGCGACTAATAAGATTAGGAAAACCAGTCATTGATTTTTTTGTGTACTTAGTATGCAAAAGAACCGCAACTTCAGGTTTGTTCTCTTCTATAGAGTATTCAAATGGATTTAATTAAAATATAATGTTATTTATTTAAGGATTCACTTATTTAATATACATTTTGAAGGTATTAGAGGTACGAAATTGTATTCTGGTATAAACGCATGCATCTTTAACGATATAGGTTTTAAAATGCAAATAAAAATCTTACACTCACAATTTTTAAGGAAAATCCTTAAATAACGTCCAAAAAATTATTGTACACATTTTACGCTTTCTTACAAATTTTTACAATAGTGCTTTTTAATATATTTTTATTATCTTCAAAATCTTTAAGAATCTTTTAAAAACTTTCCAAGTCTAGAAAGTAAGTTAAAATAGTCATTAAATATGTTAAAAAATCTTGAAAAAAATCTTGAAAAACTATAGTAAACATAATATTATTTTATAAATCTTAAAAGAAATAATTAAACCTTTAGTTTACACACGAAGAAACGTTCGAATGTCTGAAGCGCGGTACGGAACCCCCTTAGAGACTAAATTCACGAGGGTAGGAGGGACAGAGAGAGAGAAAAAATTCACGAGATGAGGCACGAGCGAAAAGAATCGGGCCTGTTCCTCGTCATTTGGGATCCCGGTCGGAAAAAATGAAAAAACGTCGGAGCGAGAGAGAAGGAAGAATTTTTGTCTTGAAGTGGCGTGGCCGGGCGTCCGGCGACGACACAAACGACAACGACGAGAGCAATCAGCCTGCCGTATATCTGCTCTCGCTGTCGCCACGCATTTGTGACCCATTGTGTATCCTTGGTAGGTGGTCGGTGAGATCTTTCCTCACTTTTGAACCTCTTTTCACTCTCTCTCTCTCTTTCGTTTTCTTCTCTAGTCCTTTTCGCCCGTTCTTTCTTCTAACTTATTTCTCTCTCCTCTCTTACACTTTTCTTCTCTCACCGACCTCGTGCCAGAACACAAAAGGTTCCAAAGTTCTTCCTCTCCTGCCGCTCGTTTTCGCCTCCGGTCACGTTTGTCTTTTCTCGGTCGCTTTCCGAGCGCACTCCCGAAAATTCCCAAGCACCGCAGAAGCCGACTCGAGATTACAAGATCTCTCGAAAAAAAAAACGCGGTAGCGATTTCCCTACGGTTTTGATCTTGTCAAGATTAAGATCGCCCAGGAAATCTTTTTTCCCCGTAAATTCTCTAACAGCTAACAAATGCTAGAAATATTAGACATTTTTTAACGTATCATTGATGATCGCCGTGCAGAGTCTAGGAAGAAATCCGAAAAGATGAACATTCTCTATAGATGGAATAAAGACATGAAGAAATCGAATTACGTTCGTTCGAGCGAGCACGAAATGATTTTGAAAGACGGGAATTTGTCACAGGACGATACTCGAATCGATGATTAAAGGCGGATGAAACGTTTGAGAACGAGAGGGAAAGATAGGAAATGAAAATGAATTCAGAAAATTCTCACGATCTTAGCAGGAGGAAAATAAGGGAGAATGAGAGAGAGAGAGAGAGCTTGCGAGGTTCGCGTTCGTGTGGGGTCTTGACCTACCGCATGAAGAGTTCAGAGGCTGGAGAACGAGATCCGGAGCGCGTTAAACGTCTCGGAGCTCTCGAGAGAACAGATTGGTCCGTCGGGAGAGCGAGCGAGAGGGAAGGCCGAGATTGGAGGGTGAGAAAAGGGAGAGCGCGCCGTTCAAAGGTGCCGCGACCTCAAAGAGAGGCAAAAGGGATCGAGTTTTCAAATGGAGGGTTGGTTGAAGGGCGGAGGGATCCTTGAATGGCGAATCATCGCGCGGTCTTGAAAAAAGAGACCGATATGTGGGGTCCATTTTTCATCCCTCGCGCGCAACCAACCCATCCGTACTAATGGACACGTGTATTTCCCTCTCCAAATTTTAACCCGGATCCTCGCGCAAAATTTTCATTCAATGCAATCTCGCAAAAATCTCGCTCTTATATCTCAAATTCTTCTCACTAATATTCTATCTAGCTTTTTTATCTAGCAAAAAAGCTAGATAGAATTATTAAATATTAGAAGATCAATTTTTAAAATTTATCATTTCGTTTTTATACACACGAGCAGCAACGCGGCCGCTTTTTCCGTTTCAACATGTTTGAATTGATGTTTTACAATTACTCTAAGCGTATACTTCATAGAATTTCGTTTAATGCGCTGTATAAATTGATTATCAGTTTCATGTCTTTTTTAAAACAGAATATTTGATGGCAAAATTTCTTGCAGATAACAAAAATATT
>JAPYYW010002959.1:0-17258 GCA_030522545.1 Cremastinae sp. A BG-2022a
TCGTGTCCTTAACAAATTTCGATTCCCTATACTTTTAACACGTAAAACTTCATTTATTTTCGCCATTTACAAATGGCTACAGCCAACCTCCTTAAATGTCACGTTGAGGACTTTTTGCGGAAAATCGAGACACCCCTTGTGCACAAATAGGATCGTAGTTCTCGCAGCCATTATTGTTATGAGCAATATGCATAATGTGTCTTACCCAAAATTGAGCGTGACCACTTGGCGCTCTCGGATGATCGGAGAAACGAAGGAGGTTGCTGTGAATGGATCGAAACAAGAGTGACGGGGGCGAACGAAGATTGATGAAACTTCGGAGGCTCTTCCTCGCTGGGCGAGATTATTAGAAACGTCGAAAGTTGAAAGTCTCGGGAGGGGCGCGCGCGAGAAGTCGGTCTTGGCTCTCGAGAAAAGCGGGAGAGCGGCGAACGTCGAGTTTATTCTTAATGAAATTTCGATAGCGCCGGCCGCGAGAGGTTGCGATAAATTCATTATTCTATCTGTTACTTGTTTCGGCCAGCAGATGTCTCTTCACTAATATGTTTTCCGATTGTTAGGAAATCTTGGAACGAGGACGAGAGTTATCGTTCTCGTTAATTCGCCCGTGTTTTCGTCTTTCCGTGCTGTTTGCAAGAGCCGAGCGTCGTGTACGTTTGTACGTAAGGTGAAACGCCCGCGTATACAATAACGTACGAAATCGTCGATGTGGCAGGTGGCCCGCGGGTGGGAGTTTGATTCTCTCGGCCGCGCCTGCACAAATGGCTTATCTCGTCGCGAGTCAATGTATATTACGATGCCCAAGGCAGGGAACACGAGCCAGTTTGCCATTGCCGATGAACTATAGTCGACGCGAGTCGAGAGTCCGGGACTCGATACGACAAAAGAGAGACGCGTGCTCGTTCGCTGTGTATACGCAAATGCGCGCGTTTCGCGTGTATAACCGAGGACTATAAAATCCCGAACGGCCGGTCGTGCTTTGACTCTCGTGCGCGCCTATATAACTGTACTTACCGGAGCGAGCGCCCGAGTAGTAGTTTCGAAACGGCCGCGTGGCGCACAACCAGTACGAGCCGAGACTCCGGCGAGGCAGCGCGCGTTTTATAACGGAGCGTTCGTCTCTGCATCGCTTCTACCTTATTTATTTCGTTTCATCTTTTTTCAAATAAACGAGCGCGGATGAAAGATTGAACAGTGACGAGTCGGGAGGAAAGAGACTCGAGCCTCACCGCCGCGAGTGCCAGAATTATTCGAATCGTTGGAACGGGGACATTCTTTTTCTATCGCGATAACGTTCGCGAATCTAGTTAGGAAACAATTAATGGACAGAAACGAGCACAAGCAGGGATTATTTTGGTGTATACTGATCAGATTTTTTCAAAGTGAGCGTTGTTCACTCGTCTCCGCTTTCAATGAAAGTGCTCCGAATGTGTGACGTGTCGTGAGAAGTTTCAACGATATTGTTTTTTTTTTTGTTTTTTGTTTTTTTTTACTCTCGTCGAGGCGTAGACCGGACAAAAGAAAATTATCAAGATGTTCGTCGTCGCTTCGTCCTGCATCGTCCTGCTTCTCTCTATTGTTTTCAACGGTGCACTGGCTTTCTTCACCGCGCCGGTACCAGGTACATATTTTTTACTCGCCCACGTGCCTGTGTCTCGACCGTGACTATATATATTTTGCCGCACTTTTTCTCCGATTCTATAACCCGAGCTCCACAATTATCTTGAAAAATCAAACTTTGATTACCTCGAAAATATGTCGCCATGTAACGCGTTTTGCAAACTAAAGTATTCGATAAAATTTACGATCTTCGCCCAGATACGACATTTTTTTTCCCTCGTTAACGCGCTTCGTTCTCGCCGCCTGTCATCATTTTTCCATTTCGTTTTCTCACCATACTTTCAAACCGAAATTATGATTATTGTCGACCGAAACAATTAAACGACAATTAGTTAAAGAAAAATCACCCGACTTCGTGGATCGTAAACAAGAACAAACAAATTAATTTAGGATATTTTTAAAATCGTGTCGATCTCGAATATTTTCTTATTCACTTTTCCCCGAGTTATTAATACACGTCGACGTTGAATTCTCAACGACGAATGATATTTCGGTATCTCGTTGTCTCGCGCGGGCTAATGCCATACTCGTTGACCTTCTAGGTTAACTACAACGTCAGCAGTGAACTCGAGAAGGAGCGCCAAGTGAGAGGCTCGTATTCTCGACTGGCTGCCCCACCGAGTCTCTTTTTTTTTACGAACGAGAAGGGCCTTGTTTTCGGAGAGTTGGTCAAGCCCGATGAAGAATCTCGCGCCTCCGAAACGAAATCTCGTTTCGGAGATTACGAGGAAAAAGGGATAGAAAGAGCGAGAGATAAAAAAAAGAAGAACGAAAGCCCGAAAATTGAAAAGAACTTTGGAGAGAGAGCCCAAACGAGCCCTGGCACTCGAACTTTATTATCGATATACCAAAATTCGGAATATCCGGAAGCAGTTTTTTTTTTCCTCCTATTCAATGATTCAAATTCAATAGCCCCCCCGTTATTTTTATTTCGATGAGTCGCGCTCCGAAGAGCGCTCGTGCGGCGTTGAGCAAGCGTATTCTTCTGCCGGCATTAATTATTATTATTATATAGAATTAGATTGTGCTGTGCGCCGTATACAGAAGTTCGAGGCGGGCTGACGCTTGGCGTCTGTTTGCGCGCGGAGCACTCCGCGCGTGTACCTGGCTCGCCTCGACGATCCCTGGTAAACCAAGACGTAATGTTTGTTCCTGCACATACCTGGTCGACCTCATATCACATGTGTCACACAATATTATCATTTATGTAGACATGCGCGACGATTAAACGATAGCCGGCTCTCGTGATAGCCGGGCGATAAAAAAGAATGCGGCCGCGCGCGGCATAAATGCAGCGATTTCTATTTTAACGCGAAATATCGATCTGCTTGATAAAATATAACCTAGCGCGCGGTATACGTCGACGGAGAGCCTCGTAGTTTTTCTCGACACAGTGTGGCGATCATTGGTGCCAATGACGCGCTCGAGTCCCCCGATATATATATATATATATATATATATATATGCGACGATTGTGAAATAACCCTTTTCCGAGCGATCGTCCCGCGTTTCGTTCAGAAGCGCGATTGACCCCGCATCGCCCGTCGCTCCATCTCGTTCGTCTCTCCGCCGGCACGGGCCGCGCACACGCGAGCGCGTTACTGCGAATTATATATCTCTGCGTGAGGAAGGAAGAAAGGGGGAGCGCGTCGTTTCGTGCATGCCAGAGCGTTGTCGCAACGAGCTCGCTACGTAATACGATGCCAAAACGGAACCTCTTTGCTCTTATTGTCGTTCCTTTTTCTCTCTCTCTCTTTTATCTTTCGCCCTCTCTCTCTCTCTCTCTCGGCTCCATTGTAAACCGCAGTGTGACGCTTCTCCGGCATTCCCGGGGCTCCTCCAATCCGCGTGCCTCTCATTTTGCATTATCGCTCACTCCTCCTCCTCCTCCCCCCGGATATTATTATTTTCCTCGCCGCCACTTTTTCCCTCAGCTCTTTTGTCGAGCTCTCCTGCGGCCCTTTGACGCCATATTGGATTTTTCGCCCCCGGCCACGATTATCAACGGCTCCGTGTGTCCCTCTTCGCACCTTTTCTTTTCTCACATATTTCTTCTTCGCGCTTTGTCGCTCTCTTTGTCGCTTCTTCACCATTCTCCGGAATTCCTGATCGATATGAGAGACACTCCGGAAGCGGCGAGCCCGCGATCCGAGTTAACCCGTGACTCGCGCGTTTGTTTATGCAAATAAACACGTGCTCGGGAACACGTGCTGTTTGCTCTCGCGCGTTTGTTCGCCCTTTCTCCGTTTTCATTCTCCGGCGGGCGATAAAGAAAAAAAAAAGAGAGAGAAAAAGGAAACAAAAAGAAAACGTTTCTCAGGAGCTTGCTCTTACTCACGCCGAGAGCTTATTCACGGTTCTCCCCTTTTTTATCTTTCTCTCTCTCTCTCTCCTTAAATTTTTTTTACCCGCGACTCGAGCTGTTGAGCGGAGCAAAAGCGCACACAGCAAAAATACCCAGACGGGCACACGTACGGGACACGTAATATCGCGACCTACATTAAGGAAGGTTCGCTCTCTGGCATTGGGCCAAAGAGAGCGAGTACTTACCGTTCTCTCTCTCTCTCTCTCTCACGCGCACGCCCTCTCTTTTCATTTTCTCTCTCTCGCTCTCTCGACTTTCTTGGCCCTCCCAACCCCCTCCCCGCCGTTCTCCCCTTTGCCCCTTTCTGTGTGTTACTTTCGCCTCGCGGGCTCGTTAACTTGTACCAACGGACAATTAAGCCGAGTGAATCGATCAGCCCGGGCATTTAAGCTTCCGGTATAAAGAGCCCTCCGCCCGATGCACACGGCCACACACACACACGCTCGCGCGCCCCCGAAGTCATCGGGAGAAAAAAGAAAAGGGATGGGACGCGAACGGGAGCGCGAGAACAAAAAAAAAAGTGAGAAGTGCATCCTTGCGAAAATGCGGTTGAGTGGCACCTCAAAATTTTGCATCAAAATCATAAGGTCTCGAGATATCTTTTTGAGAGCTTAGGATATATATACATGCACGGGAATTACTTTCGCGCTTACACAGCTTTTCCATTTTCCTCGTTTTATATCTGTTTTTGCTCGATGAGGAAAAATAATACGATTTTTGCATCATTGAAATCACTTTGCTCGTTCGCGGAACGTTTCGTCAAAAATTCGACGTGTTTTTTTGGTTTCTTCGCCAATCGCGGTCCGATGAACTCTTTTCGTCCATTTTTCGCGTTTGAACTCAATTACTTGTTTCTTGTTTGCATTAAATTATATTTATCGGTTTTCTTCGTCGATATCGAGATTTTATCGTTATTACGGGACACCCGCGTGATAAAACTCGTATCGTTTTTATTCATACTCGTTTTCATTTTTATCAATCATTTCAATCGTTTTGTTAATTTTTTGCGCTTCTACGCGGTTTTTTTAATCATCTATTGTCGCGCCGAGATATCCTACGTTGCATTCGGGATGAACGGGGTTCGCGTGATCGGAAAGATCAATGAGAGAAGTCACTCTGAGTGGAAAGCGAGAGAGTTGGTAAAATTGTGCAAGAGCATTACACGCGATTGTTTCGATAACTAGGCGTCCTCGAGATGTTTTTTCTCTCTCTCTCTCTCTCTCTCAAGGATCGTATATAGTTATTTTTTTCTTCTCTCGCTCAGCACTAGACCCGTTCCCGTTTCTTTTCTCGTTTGGAGTCCGTCCCGCGATGCGGGAGCGTCGACGCCGGGGAGGGGGCGCGCCATCTTCTTCCACTCGTGGCTCTTCCTGTCCGCGCTTTGTCTCTAACCGAGTTTTCTCCTCGCGGAACAATAATAACAACACACGCGGGATAACGATAATAACAATGCTCTCGAGCCTGGTGAGGAGAAGCAGGACGAGACAAAGGCGCGAGACGAGTGGCGAAGGAGCTCTCGCTTCGGGATCGCGACTCTTCCTCTCTTCCCGTATACACGCGCGAGGCTACTTCCGTCCTCGTCGACGTCGAGGATGACACGTTTCCCCCTCCTCTTCCCTCCGTGTCTCAGTATTTCACGAGTGTCTCGAGACTCTTTTTCTCTCCCTCCCTCTCTCTCTCTCTCCTTCGTCGCTTTTTTTTTCTTCTTCATTCTTTTCCCTTTTTTTCTTCCCTCTCCGCCCTTCCGCGCGTCTCTTGCCCCCACGTGACGCGATACGTGTGCGAAAATTCTTGTAAAATGTCGGCGTCCGTGACGATGTGTGCGCGGAGCCGTCAGCGTCGTCTGCCAACAGCTGCAGCTGCACTTCTTCTTGCACCTCTTCCTCTCCTCCAGCTCTCTTTTCGACCTCGTAACTTCGACAAGTGCGCCTCGACCTGTATCGAACTCCACTCCGCGCGGACTCTCTATACGGTTCTACACTTTTTTTCGCTTCTCTCTCTCTCTCTCTCTCTCTCTCTTTCTTTCTCTATCATCTTTTCCTTCCTGTCGACCTCTCTCATTCTTTTTGCCACGGCAATCAAGCTCTCAGTCACCCACGATTCCCGCCTCCTCCGCGCTTCTTTTTCCCACACTCGACGCTAATTATCTCATTTTTCTTACCGCGACCCGACCGGCATTATTCAAGACGCAGATTTATCCATTACTTTATTTTCAAACAATTTTTTTTTTGTTTTTTCAATTTATTATCCTTGTTTTCGTCATCTCTTTATACGCCATTTTTCATTGCGGATTGCATGCGGCACTTTTTATTACTCTTCGTAATTTCAAACGAACTTTTTTTTTATTTTGTTAATTCTCGCTTGTTCTTTGGATTTATTCGGCTTCTGTGCGGTTTTCTAATATTTTTTTCATCAACTCTTTTCACCTCCGGGTTATTTTTGCTTTTCTTTTATGATTTTTGTGAATGAACTCTTTTTTCGCTTTATTTCCTGTTTGTTTTTTCGTATGTGGTTTGCAAATTTTTTTACCATTTTCGTGAATGTATTAATTTTTTTATCTTTTATTTTTCCTTTTCGTGTATTTTTTCACTTTTTCGTTTTTTTTGATACGTTTTTTGTGAATGAATCCTGCGATTTGTATTTTTTTTTCATTTTCGTGAAGGATTTATTTTCCGTGCCTTTTATTCTTCCTTTTAATGCGTGTTGCGAGTTTTTCATTTTTAATATTTTTCGTGATTGCGTTCCTTTATGCTCGCTTCGTTTTCATTCTTGTTATACGCGATTTCCAAATTTTTCGATTTTACTTCGCGTGCGGTAAATTTTCCCGTTTTTTGAAACTTTTTTTGTGAATGGATTCTTTTATGCTCGCTTTATTTTCTCCTTTCTTACGCGATGTCCAGATTTCTGGTTTTTTTAAAAGTCATTTTCGTGAAAATGTATTCTTTTCCGTGCATTTTTTCCCCTTTTTTTATACATTTTGCAAATTTTCCTCGTACAACAACGTAACGAAGACTGTATGCGTAAGCTGTAAAAAAAATGGGATAGAGGAAGATGGCAGGTAACTCGATAACTCTATAAATAACAGGTGGCTCGAGAGACCGAAATTCACACGGACCTCGCGAATCCGTTAAGCGACACCGCCGCGCCGCGACAGAGACAGACACACATCCCGAGTTTCGCGAAAGCGGAATATTTATACGGGCCACTTTGTCATCCCGTTTCTCGCTTTTCCATTTTTTTTCCTCCTCTCTCCCGCCCACTCGAAACTTGGCTCTTTTTACTCTCCATTTTCAATTCGTACCATTTCGCTCTTTTCCATAAAATTTCCATTTTTTTTACGACTCTCCGAGCCCCCCAAGTTCGTATTTCCAATCTATTTTTTTATTCGTCATTTTTTCGACGAATATTATATCGTATTTCGAAGTACGCGATACGTCGGATTATGATTCCGCTTCTTGTTTTTTTTTTCCTTTATCGGGGCTTGAGGAAAAAAGAATTTCCGCGTGGCTAACCCGGCCCGATTATTTCTTTTTTCTACGCCCGGTTAAATCGTTTTTTCGTGCTTCTAATTGCACCATATCTTCGTACGATTAAACTCGAATCTCCGCTGACCCTGAATTTTCGAACACGAGTTTCGAGCGTGATTAGCCGTCCGAAATTCTTCCTCGAGTCACGCCGCTGGGAGTACCACTCCGTTTTTCCTTTATTTTCCTCGTGAAGCACAAAAATACGTGATTCCGTTATCGGAACTTTTCGAGCGCATATTTTCTCTTCCTATATATACCTCGAAAAATTCGAAATGGGAATAAAATAAAACGAAGAAAAAAAAACCGTAAAAATCACGAAAGAGTCTCTCGTCTGTGAATTTTTTCCATATTTTTCGAGGAGCTCTGAAATTTCGCCAAGTTCCCTAATTTTATTTTCATTCCTCGTATACCCCCCCTCGTTTATTTTTCATCCCGACGATCGTAACCGGGGGTTGAATATTCTCCGCGGAATTCACGGACTCGGTCGAGCATTCTTCCGCTGATTACCACTTTTCGGATCGCACGTGACGCCCTGAGACAAAATTCTCGCGACGCGAGAGAGAGAGTTCAAGCAGGGGGTGGGTTGGCAGGCGTGCAGGAAAAAGGGGTGGAAAAAGGCGCGCGCGCGAACCGGTAGAAGGGAAAAAGCCGTTGCAGTCGAACCGAGAATTCCCTTCCGGTCGGAAAAACGGTGCGATGAAAAACCACACGGGAAATTTGATCAGAGAAACGTTGATGAACGGAATTCTTCTCTTTTTGCATCAACGCGCGCGCCATATCCTTTTTTTCACGAATTTCTGGCAATGTCTTGATTCCCTTAACCCCCGCGATTTTTTTCGTCGGCGATGAAAAAAAAAAGCGTCGTCGACGATCGAACAACGGACAAAAAAGAGAGACTCTCTGGTCCGAGGGAGAAAAAAAAATGATCGTCGATCCGCAGTGTGTGGAACGTAGAGAAAAATCTCTTGGCGAAGCGCCCGAAACAATATTACGTATTCCCCGGTATTTTCTCTTTCGCTTTTTGTTTTCCGTGTAGAGGATATTCATGGCGATTCTTTGCCGGGGAGAAGATGAGGCTCATTCGCCAGCGGGAAAAAGAGAAAAGTGCGTGTATCGAGTACACGCGAAACAATGAACCTCGGGCGCTTCCATTTTTAAAGGGTTTCGCTTCAGTTGGCGAAATTAAATGAGGGTTAATTTACATGTTTAATTTATAGACAATCGAAATTTGATAGGATCCCAATAAAAATTCAAATGATGCACGTTCTTTTTGTTTTATACTAAATAAATTAATATGCATCTGTATAAATTCATATAAATTTGTATATAAAAATTTTATCTTCGTTATTTTCGAGTTATCGAGTAGCAAATTCATTTTTAAATACACAAAATTTATTCTGTATTTAAAAAAAAAATTCTATATTGCATGACTCATTGTGTTGAAAAAGTTCGAAGATAAAAGTTCTTGAAAATCGTTTTCATGTATTTCATATGTAAAAATATCATTGGTAATTTGAACAAATTTTTATCATTTAATTGTTTTTACCCTTCAGTTTTCCATTTTTTAAATATAGATTGATAGAAATTTACAAATTGTTGAAATTAAAGTCAAAAATAACAACGCTTATTTCATTGAATTTTTTTCGCATTAATGCTTCGTGTGCACACATACGATAACACATTTTTTTGCAATAATAAACACATATTTAAATGTAATTGAAATTATTCTATATGACTGATTCTTTTTTTTTAAATCGACCAACTTTTTTTGATATCGTATAAAGATTGGTGCAAAATTTTATAAAGGTTCTACCATCGAGAATTCACGATATATTTCATATTGAAAATTACATATTTTTACCAAAGACTCTTATGAAAAGTTACAAAAAGTTATTAAACAATAAATATTTCAATTTCTACAAACGATGTAGTTTTTTCAAATTTTACCGAAACTCGAGCGCCATGTCGAAGAACATCTGTGCAAATTTTTAAGAAGTTTTACAGAAAAGCATTTTTACCATAAAACCATGCTCGGTAGATATACTTTAAGTATTATCATCCGCTCTTCTACTTCTGCATCCCCGAATCTCCTCGACTTTGTTATTATTGCCGTTATTGCTGCTCTTTTTTCCCCACGAGTGCATGCACAATGTTCACTCGCTTTTTCCTCTCCGGTCACGATTCTCGGTCTTCGAATCGCTCCGCATTTCTCTCCTATTTTTCCCTCGAATGCAAAAAAGTGCGCGCGAGGAATCCTCTCCTGTTTTTCCTCCTTTAAATTCGTCACGCGCCAGGATAATATAGCCGCGTGTATTTTATCTTTTTAATATCGGACGTTGCACGTTTCCTCTATTTCTTTTTTCCACTCTTGCGCTCTCGGCTAAATCGTAACGCGTGAGCTTATATTCTCGCAGCTCTTCCCCTGCTCGTCTCCTTTTTTCTTCTCTCTCTCCCGATTTGCAGGACCGTCCGGCTTTTCGCGCACTGCCCGGACCCCGATTCATTCTGCGTCTTCCCGTCGTGTTTCTCTTTTTCCCCGATAGCGACGCACACGTCTCCATTTCAATATTATTTTTTCATTCAAGGCAACGACTCCGTTTGACGAATAAATATTTATCGTTGCTCAGGGAGGAGGGGACGACACGAGAAAATTGCGCGTCTCAGAGAGCAAACTCTTCACCGCTTTATCAGCGGAATAACGTAAATCTTCGTTGAGGTTTCGACTTTTTCGCTCCCAATTGGTTTCCCATTTTTACCTGTTTGAAAACCAAGGAGGAAAATTTTCGAAAATTCGTGTATACAGCTGGTCGCTTATGGTAGTAGGTAAAAAAAAAAGAAAACTATGAATTGTACAATTTTTTTTCCTGTTGCGTAAGTGAAAATTCCTCAAAAAAGAACAAAACGACGATTATTTACAAATTTATTCAATAAAATTCGTTCAGCTTCAAAAAATGTATACAATAATGAACAAATTATATTTACCAATAAATATAATTGATAAAAATGTATAGAACCAATATATAATTTATTTATTAGTAATAATTGTAACTAATTAATTATATTGAATAATTATATTAATTACGTACTTATTATTATTATGTTATATTAATCATTTATAGATACAATTTATTACTTATTAATTAACTAATAAAGTAACCAATAAAAAAAACGAGTAAAAAGAGAGAATAATCTGCGAGACATTGTGCTCAATGAGTCGGAAAATAGCGAGAACGGGTCAACGAATTTTCCTTTCGTTCATATATTTTCCCAATTTTCGGTAAATATTGGCCACAGCGGCGAGCCTCGATCGTCCCCAAATTTCGAAACAATGGCGAGAACGCCAAGGTCGCAGGAAATGCTGTAACTCCCGAGGAATTTCGAAATAATTTGCATTTTACGAAACGTTAACGAGTTGAAGAGAATAGGCGCGGTATTCGCGTCGCTTGAGCACGAGAAATTAATTTTTACGCCCTTATGACTGTCAACGGTGGACATATACATATTCTGGACACGTTTAGTCCGATCAGATCTGTTGGCAGTTAGACCCGTTGGATGGGGACCAACGTCTTCCCCCCCCTCTCCTCTCTATCAATGTACACCGAGATATAACTCGATCATTATGCTTCTCCTTCCCCGAGCGAGGCGTACGTGACTATCGTTCGACGCACGTCTTTCTCTCTCTCTCTCTCTCTCTTTCTCCCCCCCTCTCTCTCTTTCCCTCCTTTATACGTGAATAAACTCAAAAAGGTGTTACCCGAGGTGCGAATTCAATCTTTTCGCCTCTCCTTTAACACTCTCAATCCCGATTCGCCGATTTATATATCCTATACGTCAACGAGGAGATATTTTATATCGTACACTCGGACACGTGCCTCTTTTGCTCCATCCTGCAGCAAACGATCCTTTAAAACCGGTTAAGGTATGAAATAGACGTTCCAAAAGTCGATCGACACTTTTAGTATTACTTCAAATGGTTCGATTGTTTTTTTTTGTCCAGTATATAAATGTACGTATATCATTTTTTCCCATACGAAGAGATGGACTTTTTGTAGCTTTCAACTCTGTTTGATACTAGAGATTGGATCGATTTTGCTATTCGATTATTTTTGGAATTTCTTCGCGTCAAAACGTTTTAGCAGTTATTTACTATAGATATTGTTTAAAATTAAGACATAAAATGAATTTTGGATCGGTAAGATATCTAAAATTAATTTTGATGTATGCATTCAACGTGGGTTATATTATTTGTTTAAATATTAAAAATATGAAATAAGAATAAAGTCGAAAAACTTGATTTTAAACTATTTGGGACATTTACTTTTCCGTTGAATCAGTTCTTTGGAGTCGAATGAACAGTTAACGTTTTCTATACCATGATTCCATAGTCAATACGATTTTTTATAGTAATTTGCTATGATTTTCTTAAAACGTAAGCTCAAATATTCGTTAATATAAAGCTCGAGTGTGTTATATTTGAAAAAACTTATACGATCAGAAAGAAATATATTTTTTGGTTAAAATATCGTGATATAAAGCTATCTAAAATTTTGCACTATCTCAATACGATATCAAAGAGTATTCGTTTAGTTTTTGAAAGAATACATATCTATAGAGAAGAATTCAACTCGATGATTTTATCTTTAGCTCACACTAAAGAGATTCCGTTATTTGTGTCAAAACATCTTATACAACCAACTTTCAGGAAAAACAACTGGTACTATTGATTTTATAATCACTTCCAGTGTATCTAATTCGAGGGAAACAATTACGTATAAAATATTATTGAGGAAAGAATATTGGAAAATTATTACATCGTCGACAATTCAAAAGTGGATTCCAACAAGCCAGTTTTCATGTTTTTCATCAAAAATGTGCTGACAGTGTTATTTTGTAATAAAGTCTTCAATTCCACGACGAAGCACGATTTTTGGATTTCTTGCGTCATCTCTGTTTGGTTTATTTTATCAAATTTCAGTTTTTGATGGCGTAAGTTGGATAAGTGGGTTGTAAAATTGTAATTTCAAACAATACTCTTCGTAAAACTTTAGAAAACATTCGGAAAGAATGTTTCAAACCCAAATAGGATTTCAAAAAAGTTCTACAAGTTATTTGTTTTTCTCGTTTTCGAGTTATTTGCAAAAAAACTTCGTTTATAGCAGAGATATTCAGCTTTGTCTTGAATTTTTTCCTTTTTTCGTTACCTCAAAAATGTTGTTCTGAAAAAATACTAGAAATGAACTTTTTTTCTTGTATATCTTTCTCATGAATTTATGATTTTCGAGATAGTCATGAATGCATAAATTATTTCAATACAAAAAAATCTGGAACTATGAATTTTTATGTATAAACTTATGAATTATTAAACGTAAATCAACTAATGAATCAAATTTAAATTGAATTGTCAAATAATAGGTAGCAATGTTTATAAAAAATTCCTCGTTTATAATTTTAACAGGGTCATAAAAAAATAGTATTTATATTTTTTTAAGTATGCATTACATTGGAGTTAAATTATACACGACTTCTAACAATTTTCTAAATTTCAAGTGAACACTTGTATCGTAAATGTTGATACTTATGTTAAACAAACAGCCAACAGACAAATTATACTCACGTGCAACATGCGTAGCTCGGTACAAAGAAAAGAGGTAGAAAAGCGATTATCTCGAATATACTGGAAAAGAAGAGAAACAGGTAATTAGATTGACCGCAGGTAAGATCGGTGTACGTGACTCGGACCGCGTTTGCGAAATGTTTGTAAATGGTCGTGAGAAGTCGATACATCGCTTCAAGGCGAGTACGACCAACGGAGAGTTTGCTCCAACTCAAAATGTCCCGAGGGGAAAATGGCGGCAGGGGGGAGGAGAAATAAATGAGTCCCCAGCGTTGATATCTGCCGAAAAATGTCAGAAATACTCCTTCTGGTCACACTTTTTTTTCTGATAACGTCGCTCTAATTGATTTTAAAGTCACGAATAATACGTCATTGGTGACAGAAAAAAAAATTATCTCAATAATTTCTGGCCACATTCTCATTAGAAAATCGGAAAAAACCTACGAGCGAGAATTCAAATGCTCCGACCTGTATTTGAATATTTTTTTTCGAGTCGTTCGTCTTTCCATTTATGAAAATGTTTCATCGTTATTTCTCAGACGTATATTTATTTAGGATGTCGACGTCGGGACTAATTAACGCGAACGCAACGCGATTCTCGTCCCATCGGAAATTTATTTTCTCCTCGTTCGCGTCGAATTATTTTCGATGATGAGAATCTCCCGTGTGAATTTTTATTCTAAAAATAATGTCTCTCGTTTATTCGTCGTGAAAATAATGAATGGCTAAGGACGAGAATTCCACAGGGGTATGAATTGAATGGAAACGCTCACGCAAAGGAGTCGGCGGCTCTCAGCCGACGAAAATAGATCTCTTTCTCAATCGTTTCAATCGCCAAGTGATTGGAAAGGCCTGCCCCCTCGCCCTTCTCTCCTCCTCTCTTTCTATACGACTCGCTGCACTATTATGCCAACTTTCACCGATACCAAACACCTCTATTTCATCCTTTTTTCTCGTATTTTCCGATCATCAGTCAACACAATAATCGCTTATTCCTTTTCCCCATTCACTCTTCCTTCCTACTATATTTTTTTACGAACCATTTCCTCCGCAATTCGATTTTTTCATAAAATTCAATAAATTTTAAATTAAAAATCATACAGTTTATGCTTTGTTCATTGTTTTATAAGCAACGAATTTTTAAAAAATTTGTCAATTGTTTTTTATAAAAATCATCACGCGAATTTCTCTCAATATAATTTTTCGATATATTTTTTTGTCGCTTCGTCGAGTAATGAGAAAATTTTTTTTTTTTCTTTGCAAAGCCCTAGTTCACGGTCTGTCGATTTACGATGTGAACGACTCGAAGCGTGCTGGATCTTCGGCTGAGAGCAATGAGGTGACGATGCGAGATATCAGGGAGGAGAAGGCCGATGACAACGTTCGAAATGACGAGAAGGATGAACCGGAAGTACGCCCCGGCGAACAGACGGTCCTCTTCGTCGAATTCGAGTCAGAGCTCACCGAGAAAGATGACAAGGATCGGAACAGAAATGGCAAGGATATGATGTCCGGTTAGTATATTTTTATTCTCATAAATAAAGCAAATAAAATATTATATTTTTATTCTCATGTGCCAGAAGAATAAAAATATCAGTGTATTTTAAAAATATCAGTGACATAAAATTATATTTAGAAACGTTAGTGAACCTAAAATTGAAGAACAATCTTATTCCATTACTTCATTTTATAATTAGCACGATTATTAAAATTTGGAGAAAATAAATTACAGATTAAATTTTCTTCAAACGTGATGTTGTGAAAAATAAAAAGTTCTCCGTTCGATCTCGACGACATAACAAAATAAAATTTAAAAAATCCCGAACCAAAATAAATAACTAAAATTGAGAAATAAATCGTGTCCCATCTTATTTTACTTATCTTATTTTGCAACTATAGTTTTTTGTTATTAAATTTTAAAGAAAAAAAATCGAATACAAAACGTTTTCCGAACGTGATGTTTGTAACGAAAAGTTCTCCGTGCAATCTCAACAACACAAAAAAATAATTTAAAAATTCCCAAACCAAAATAAATGATAAAAATTTTCAAAAATCGTATTACATTGTTTTATTTATCGTATTTTATAATCAGCTTTGCTGTAGACCATTCCAAAAAACAAAAAATAAGAAAATATCGTATTTTATAATCAGCTTTGCTGTAGATCATTCCAAAAAACAAAAAATAAGACAAAATATTTTCCAAACGTGATATTTGTTGCGAAAAATCGACTGTCCGATCACGAATGATTTTTTTTGAAGACTTTTCTGGAAGGTCTCGCAGTTTTTGTCCCTCCTCGAGCCTGATCAGCGTCTTCTTTGTTACTTTTACGCACTTCGTTGAGTTATTTTGATAGGCAGGCTCGTGTATTGGTGCGCATCGTACGAGCGTGGTATATGTTAATAATGATATTTGTATCGGTATCACGAACGTCAGGGAAAACTGGTTTCGCATATAATTGCCAGGCGAGTACCCGTTTCGACTATTTTTATCCATGTTCGCGCGGCGCGGCTCTCCATGCGCTCCCTCTCCGTGAGCGTGTTCCCGGATCGGTATTATATCCGATCAATCGACCCTTTTCCTCCTCAATGCGCTTGCACGTGGACAACTTCGTCGAAGATCTTTGTTCTCCGAATCGACTTTCGAACGATTTACTCCATTGTTGCATTTTTCATCAGACGAAATTGTTTTTTTTTCTTTTTTTTTTCTTCAAAAGAAGACAGATAAAAAAGAAACTTTTATTTGACGGGAGAACGAAATTTCTTCGAGTGCCAAACTGTTTATGACGTTTCGAATGACCGAGAAAAATCGCTCCGTTTGAAAAAGACAAAAAGGAGAAGGAGCGAAAAAATGTATTGCCTTGCAAAACTCGTTCCTTCGAGACTCGTGAGAGAGAGAGAGAAAAAAAAGTGGTTGGGAGAAAAAGTGTATTATTCGAGGGAGCTTCTTTATCACGGATAAAAGTTGGCGCTTCTCCTCCGTCTCTCCCTTTCCTCCTCATTCACCTCGTACCTGGATGCGCGCGCGTGTTTTTCGCGCGACCGAGGTCGTGAATCTTTCACAAAGAAAATTGCTCGACGATGCGCGCCAGCGTTCTCTCCGCACCACACCATATTAAAAAATAAATAAAATTAAATTTAAAAAAAGCCAGAGACCGAACGCTAACAATAAAATATTTGATAAAATCTACAAAAAGGATGAAGAAAAATCGTTTGAATTGCTAAACATGCATAAATCATAATTGTGTTAAATTTCCTGAAAGTACAATTCGGAAAGTGGAAAATTTTACTTATTGAGTCGTTGATTTTTTGTTTCAGATGATTTAACCAATATGTTAGGCAAAATTGCATATAATCGTTTTTGCAAAAATATTAAAAATTAACATTTTTGTTCAAGTAGATATATTATTTTTCTTATAAATATTCGAGATATTTTTAAATTCTTAATTTTTATATGTACAAACCGTTTAATTCTATTTAAATTAGCTGATGAATTAAACTTGTTGAATTACATTTAAATTAAATTGTTCAATAAGGAATAACAATGATTATATAGTCAATTCCTCAAAATTTTAATAAAATCATCGTGAAATTAATATTACTATTTTAACAACAACAAATTTTCAAAAGTATACCAAAAGAATGAAAAAGAAATTGTTTGAAATTGTTCAAAATGTAGAAATTATCGTGTCTAATTTTCTTAAAAATAAAATTCGTAAAATGGAAATTGTAACTTATTGTGCGGTTGATTTATGTTTTCAGACGATTTTTGCAGAGAATTCAAAAACAACAAATATAAATTAAATAAATAAATAAATAAAATTTTCAAATAAGGGGTAACACGTTTACATATTCAATTCCTCGAAATTTCAATACAATCGAAAAGAATGAAAAGAAAATGTTTGAATCGTTAAAAATGTATAAATAATCGTGCTAAATTTTATTAATCCGTAAAATGGAAAATGTAACTTATTGCATGATTGATTTATATTTTCAGACGATTTTTGCAGAGAATTCAAAAACAACAAATATAACTTAAATCCTAACTAATATTATAAATGTGAAAGTAAGTTTGTTTGTTTGTTACTCGATAACGCAAAAACTTTTGCAAGGATTTGAATGAAATTTGTCATAG
>JAPYYW010002960.1:0-17253 GCA_030522545.1 Cremastinae sp. A BG-2022a
GAGCTCGGAACTCGAGTCAGAGTGGGGGAAGCGCTCGAGCGAAAAAGCGGGGAAGCGTTCTTATTGAATCGTTCTTATTGGGGTAGTGAACTGTATTTCTTTTCTGCCAAAGTGTAAGTGAAGTCTTTGTTGTTGTTTTGCAGATGACTCGGACACTCGGAAGTTTCGTCGTGCTGATAGCGCTGTGGTCGGCAGGCGAGTCGAGCGTCCTTGTCGCCGACATGACAATGTCGCGAATGGTCGAGCTTAACGCTGGTGCACCCTTCTGCTCGCTCTATCACGATCGCGGCGTCATTCAACAGATGATTCTCGGCGCCGATCCGAAAAAAGTTCGCCAAATGTCGAGCAATCTGATCGACGATCTCGAGGAAACTTGCAAGCAGTCTCGGAACAAGGGAAAAGTTAGTCTCGTATATTTCTTCCTGCACACTCTTCTATCTCTTCCCGTGTACAGTATAATTATTAGGGTAGTTCTATCAAAAAATCGTTTTCTTAGGATTGTGTTAAAAATTTGCAAAAACCTTTTTTGATACAATATGCAATTGTATATTAAATTTAAAGAGGTTTCAATATGTAGAACTCGAGGTATTTATTGTCAAAAATCATTATTTTTTGCAGTCTCCCATAAGAGCACGTGTTAAATATTGTGATCTTCAACTCTTGATATCTTGACTTTTGAGTAGTGGAACTTGTTGAAATTTTGCACAGCTCTTTATTGTACTTCAAAGAAAAGCTTTCTTTAGTTTTTTTTTAATCCTAAGATTATGATTTTTCAAATTTTCATACATACGTAACAAGTACAGGTCATCTTGGATGACCTTGAATTTTGAGTATATTGATCTTGAAATAATTTGCAACAACTTAAAGTTGTACAATCGCAAAACCGTGTTGAGACAGATTTTCTTAAAAATTTGCACAGGTCTTCTTTAATGTCACGTGAAAACATATGTCAAATTTTACACAGTTTCACCATTTAGAAATCAAGATATTATACATTGAAAGTCGTTGTTTTTTCGAATCTCCCATAAGAGCCCATGTTAAAAGTAGTAATTTAAAAAAATTAATATCTAAATAACTACATGGTAAAGCTTTTTTAAATTTTGCAAACACGTTAATACAATGCTAACGAAGATCTGTGCCATTTTTTAATAAATTCTGTCTCAAGAAATTTCAACTGATGATTTTACATTAGTTAACACATAAAGGACTAACTTTTGAATAGACTATCTCGGTTGTACTACCTTAAGAAAAGTTGCTGCAAAATGTTTCAAGAACAATATACTCAAAATTCAAGGTCATCCAAAGTGACCTGTACTTTTTACGTATGTATGAAAATTAAAAAAATCATAATCTCAGAATTAAAAAAAAACTAAAGGAAGCTCCTTTGAAATATAATAAAGAGCTGTTCAAAATTTCATGAATTTTCACTACCCAGAAGTCAAGATATCAAGAGTTAAAGATGGCATTATTTAACACGTGCTCTTACATGGGAGAATACAGAAAATATTGATTTTTCACAATAAATATCTCGAGTTCTACGTAGTGAAACCTCTTTAAATTTAATATACAATTGCACATTGTTTCAAAGAAAGTTTTTTTTTTTCAAATTTTCAACAAAATCCTAAAAAAAAAAGATTTTATGATAGAACTACCTTAAAGTAGTTCTAAAGTAGAACTATCTTAAAGTAGTTCTAAAGTAGAACTACCTTAAAGTAGTTCTCAAGTAGAACTACCTTCAAGTAGTTCTATCATAAAATTGTTTTCTTAGAATTTTGTTAAAAATTTGCAAAAACCTTCTTTGATACAATGTGCAATTGTATAGTAAATTTCTCACTATCTTGCAGTCTTCCATAAGAGCACGTGTTAAATATTGCGATCTTGAACTCTTGATATCTTAACTTCTGGGTAGTGGAACTTGTTGAAATTTTTCACAGCTCTTTATTGTATTTCAAAGAAGCTTCCTTTAATTTTTAAAAAATATCCTAAGATTACGATCACCAAGTACAGGTGACCTCGGATGCCCGTGAATTTTGAGTATAATGTTTTTGAAACAATTAGCAACAACTTTTCTTAATAAACTTTTGCTCAAAAACCACATGGTATCGAAATAATACAACATAAAAACTTTTGTTTTGACTGTACTGATAGAACTACCTTAAAGTAATTGTTAATCAATTACTATCTAAATTGTAGGATCAACCAGACGGGGGATTGATGTACCCGGGAACAAAGTGGTGCGGTCCAGGAAACATCGCCCAGTCGTACGATGATTTGGGACACCACGCGAACGAGGACGCTTGCTGTCGAGAACACGATCATTGCCCGGTCGTCATTTTGCCTCGATCTTGCATTCATGGAATTTGCAACACATCGCCGTTCACGCGATCCCACTGCGATTGCGACGCTAAATTTCGCCGATGCCTTCAAAACTTGAACACCGAAGTCGCGAACACCCTCGGGGCTCTTTTCTTCAACATCATTCAAGTCACGTGCTTCAAGGAAAGACGCCCTTGCTCGCAATGGCAAAGGTAAAATTGCATTAAAAAAAAAATTTAGACATAATTTTAATTCTTGAATTCTCACGTTATCTATACATAATTTTTATTATAAGTTTAAATTATCTGTGTACAATACGAATTAATTGGAATAATTTGAACTTCTGAATTTTTTAATTTTTCCTTATCAGGATTTCCAACTATGTATAAGTATAAAATGTATTTAACTATTTAGTTTATTTAACTATAATTCTTGAACTATACCGGAATAACCATTTAAAAATATGAAAAGGTATACAAAAATGGAATAAAAACATTCAGATAAAGTAAAAAAAAAGTTAAAAGTAGCAAAAGTGAATACAAAAATATAAATATACAAAAAAGAATGTTATTTTTTTAACTATAAGTCATTTTATGACGATCGAACCAATTTTTTAAAAAAATTTTCAACGTGTTCCCGTAGTGACAAGTTTTTCCGAATTCTAGCAGCGACTTTCGGTGGAAACGCACAAAGAGATATTTTCCGCCAGACACGAATCCCACCGGGACTTCGAGGAGGCCGAATACGCTGCTGAATACTATTTTTCGAGTGATGATGGACGGCGTCAGAGCCCAGAGAAGAAGAAATCTGAGTTTAAACGAGACTTGATAGTGGAATTTATTGTCCTTTTTTTTCCTTAACAGCTGAACTAATGGCAAAAGTATGAAGAAACGAGCAGTACGCTAGCTTATTCACTTCTCTTCACTTCTCCACTCAAGACCTTATTTTTTCGTATTTAATCTTGAATTTGGCTGCTATAAAAAAATTGACTATTTTGGAATAAATTTGCTCAAAAAAATCCTCTGCAGTTGCAATAAAAAAAATTAATTATTTTGGAATAAATTTTCTCAAAAAAATCCTCTGTAGTTGCTATAAAAAAAAATTAATTATTTTGGAATAAATTTGCTGAAAAAGCTCCTCTGCAGTTTAAAAAAGCCAAATTTAGCTTAAAATACAGTCTTGAGTGGAGAAGTGAAGAATAGAGCTAACGTACTGCCAAGAAACGTAGAAAAAAGTTTCAGGTGGTGGCCAGCTTAATGAATAATCAACTGTGATTCTATCTAGAATAACACTGGGCTTTGATTAATAGACCAAATATGGGTTTCCTGTAGAAAATTTATAATGCACAGTTCCTTAATGTGGTTTGGAAGAAACACCGAAAGTCCGATTTCACAATCATAACATGTATTAAAAATTTGTTCTAAATTTTCAAAAAGTATAGGATACATAGTGCCAAAAAAAAAACTTTTTTTTAAAAGATTATAGCAAAAGTTCATTTATTATTTTTATAAGACTTGTTGTATTCAACATTTTTTATTGAGCTCTTGACCATATTATAATCATGATTATATAGAATTGATATTTTTAGCAAAAATGAACGATGCTCGTTTGTCAGAGTTTGATATGTTTGTCAACGAAAAGATAATCGTAAAAAAAATTAAAACGTTGCAGAAAATTTTGTTCTGATAAATATAAATACACGTGATGTAACATTTTAAAATAAAAGTAAAGTGTAAAAAGATCGCAAATTGGAGCAAGTAAAAAATTTTGCCAGATAAGATCTTTCACGTGTGACAGTTACAACCGACGCTGTGTGAAAAGAGACAGATGCCAAAAAGCAAAATTTTATTCGTTATTGTAAAAAAAAACTGTATGAAAAAAATGCTTTCATCTTTTGCAAGTATATTCTGCATTTTACAAAGCTTTTAATAAGAATTTTTAATTATACGGTCAGATGATTACACTTTTGATGATTTTTTTGAAATGTGTACCTCAAAACGTGTATTCTAAGATTATTTTGGGGTGAAATATTTTTGATAAGATTTTGATAAAAATTGCATAGACGTTCTTGGTCGCAATGTGCATGTGTGTACCAATATTTAGGACGATTTACAGTACAGATATCGAGTATTTATTGGTAAAAATCAAATTTTGAAACAATTTTATAACAGATTTTTTTGAAAAACTAAACAAAGTTTTTTTGATGTTATATAAAAATTTGTGCAAAATTTTGAGAATATTCACCATCTAGAAGTCAAAATATTGAAGATTGAACATCGTAACATCCAACACGTGCTCTTATGGAAGAGCATGAATAATTATGATTTTTAACAATAAATATCTTGACTTTTACGTATAGTAAAACCTTTTAAAAATTGGACCACATATTCAGATCACATCCAAGAAGATTTGTACAAATTTTTAAGGAAATGAGCACGTGTGCTAAATATTGCGAATTTTAACAATAAATATCTCAACTTCTACACTGGTAAAGCCACACAAAATTTGGCATTAATCTTTATACATTGAAGAATATTTGTTTTATTTTTTAAAAAAATTCAAACAAATTTTTTCCAACATATTTTTTAATCATCTAACAAGCACAATTGACTTAGGATGACCTTGTAATTCGATTATTTTCTACTTTAGTCAATTTGTAACAACTTTTCTTAATGAACTTTTGCTCGAAAACCACTTTTTACCTGAGAAAAATTCAGCAGCAACTTTTTGATTTAATTTTCACCCCACAACAACCATAATGAATTTTTGAACTCTCACATCTCATAAATCGTACGATGAAATTAATTTTTCATTTTTTCATTAACATGGCAGATGATGCTTTGTCTGTTGCTCAAAAAATATTGACGTGGCTCAATTTTACTGTAGTTTCTTCCGAACCACCTGCACAGAGCACATATTTGAAAAAGCATCTAGTAAACTTTGATAGAAATCTGTGAAGTTTTTGGTTTCAAAATAAATTTCTACCATCGGTTTACCTTATTCTTAAAAAAAATAGAGTGTTGGACATGACTAAATTTTTTTGTTATTACCCTGGTGGAAGTAATTTGACAAAATTTTACAAAATATCGTAGAATATATCAAAAATGACAAATTATTACAAATTGTGGCATTTTTTGATTTAAAAAAATTGTACATGTAATGTGAAAAGTTTGTATAAAATTATAATTGAAAAAAATAATAATCTTCCACAAATTTTGTAATATTCGATTAAACATATGTACAAAAAATATTAATATTTATCAAAAAATTGAAAATGCTTTTTCTCATTATTTGTAATATTTGAGTGTAAATGAAAGTTACAGAATATGATATAATTCTTTTTCTTATAATTCTTTTTTTGGTGAAAAAAAAACCAAATACATTCTGTAATTAATTAGAACAAAATTTGACATTTTTAAATTATTATTAACAAGAATAACTTTGCATTGGAGTGTTTAATTTTGTCATATTTTGTTAAATAATTATTAAAAAGCAATACTTTTATAGGTGTCTCTACTAACCCTTTATGATATTTATTAAAATTTTTCGGTACTTTCAGTATTCGCATAAAATGTTAATTTCGAAATAAAAATGTCGTTCTTAAATATTCATCGTTTTATGTTGCAGAAATGGCTATGGTGAGGCAGAATCGAACCGTTTGTGCTCCCAGTACAAATTTCGACCGAGTGACAAGTACGTGCCACTGATGCCTCTCAACATGAACATATGAATTCGAAAGCAACACAAGGAGGCACCCACTGGTCACTGAAAAGCCGAATATTTTTTACTACAAATACTTGCAACGAATTTTAGATCTCCGATTACTCGAGGAATCACGATATTGCGAGAGTAATCATGCGATTTTTTTAAAAGCGAAAAAAGCCTCGATACGCATATCAAGAATGCACGGATATTAATTTTAAAATATTAGGGGTGCACGAATAATTCGAACTTTCAAATTATTCGCTCCAAAACATAATTCGAGAAAAATTCAAATAATTCGAAAATTAGCGAATTATTCGCGAATTATTAAATTATTCGTGAATTTTTGAGTGTTTTAAATTCAGAATTTGTTATGTTCGGTATTAAAATATGAAATTTACAAATAATATACATTTTATTTAAAACATGAAATAAAATTACAAAAACAGAACAATTAGTATAGTTTTTTTTTAATGAGAATGAAACAACAAGAATAATATTGTAGCAAATAAAGTATTATCAAACATACAACGTTTAAAAATTTGCTACAAACTTTTGTTCAAAACTAATAAATACGATACTGAGTCGGTAATTTATTTTTAATGTTTTAAATTAAAAAAAGTATATTATTCGAAAATGTAATCTTTTGATACATGATGTAATATGAACTTTGAATTTAAAACAATCGAAAATCCAATGATAATTCGGTAATTCGCGAATAATTCGAATTATTCAATTCGATTCGATTCGAACGATATTCACACACCCCTATATAATATATCTGAACGATTAGAGTCGCGTGAAAAAGAAGTAACAAACCTGTGGCCTTCTAGATGTCCTTTATTGATAATTTTAAAAAAATATATATATATATAGCGCGTATTGTCATGGAACGTAAAAAAGAATATTTGGTTTTCCTTATAGAAACATTGGAAAAAAAATCTCGTTAATTTTCTTCAGCTGCAAGACTAAATTAAAACTAGAAGGAACAAAATTCAATTATTCAAAATCTCTCTTACGGTAAAAGCAATTTGCCTCAAGCTCCGAATACGTACCTCAATTTTTCAATAGAAATAAATGCACTAATAATTACTTGACTCATGGAGGTTGTAAAGATAAATGGCCAATTCGGAATCGTCAACTTTTTCTCCAGCCAGCGAATAAACGTGCTGAAGAAATTGGCGATTCCAGCTAAAAAAAAGAAGCTATTGTGAAGACCAACGAAACGATTGTACGAAATATTTTTAAATTTACCATTTAACGTTTAAACGAATTGTGAGTCGTCCTCTTCCGCTGTTATAAAGTTTAAAACGAACATGTGATATATCGTATAATTACTGTAACAGGATAAATCCTAGGCTAGGATAATTAAGGTACTATCCGAACAGGATTTCAGGATTTAGAAATTTATTTGGCAGTACGTTAGCTCTACTCTTCACTTCTCTTCTCATGACCATATTTTTTAAATTTAATCTTGAATTTGGCTGCTTTAAAAAAATTTACCATTTTGGAATAAATTTACTCAAAAAAAAAAACTCCTCTGCAGTTTTAAAAAGCCAAATTTAACTTAAAATATGGTCATGAGTATAGAGAAGTGAAGAGTAGAGTTAACGTACTGTCGTTTAGCCGCGTGACAGATTTTTTACTTTGACGTGTAGAAACCTGAAGCAACGTTGTGAGATTTGTTTTAGCCCTGTAAGAATAATACCTGTGGACATACGAAAGAGAGTGAAGCGTAAAAAAATGAGAATGGATTTACGAAGTTACAAATATTTAGATGCTAAGCCGTGTTATGCATTGACAGTGATTTACTGCAATGACAGATTATACACTAGAGAGGTCCAAAAAAAAATGACTAATTTTATTTTTTCGCGGACACACATTTCATATCTTCGGAATGATAAATAAAAATGCCACACCACAAATTTCAGCCCTTTAAAAAAATTTTTAGAGATGGCGATTTTCAATTTTTTTATTTCCCATTTAAATAACATTGGACAATTTTTCTTTTTCATTCAGAATTTTGTAGCTCGATAATGAAGTAACTCATATATATATACTCTTCTATATTTTTGTAGAAAATTTTACAATCTACAAAAAAGGTCTCTTGTAATTTTTCGTTAAATTGACTCCTTCAACAGTTATTCAAGATTAAAGTAGAAATTGCGTAAAAATTCACTTTCACATGTGTAAATCTGTATAAAATTAATACAATGTAAATATTTCAATTAATTAATACAGAGAAAAAATGTACTAGTTATTTTACATTCATTTAGTGTGTTAAAAAATAATTCACCTGAATATTCGTCTATTTTAAAAAATTATGGTATTGTACATGATAATATTGCTATAAAACCTTTCTTTACTAAAAAAAAAATTGTTTTCAAGTTTTTAAATGATTTTAAAATGATATGATTTTGTACCATTTAAAATGTTTCATGAAAAAACCCATAATCTACAGATTTATACCTCTAAAGGTGATTTTTTACACAATTTCATATTTAATCTTAAATAACTTTTGTCGAAGTCAATTCATCGAAAAATTACAAGAGACCTTTTTTGTAGAGCGTTTAATTTTCTACAAAAATACGTAAGGACATACATGTAAGTTAGTTCGTTATCGAGCTACAAAATTCTGAATGAAAAAGAAAATTTTTCCAATGTTATTTAAATGGGAAATAAAAAATTGAAAATCGCCACCTCTAAAAATTTTTTTAAAGGGTTGAAATTTGATGTGGCATCTTTTTTTTATCATTCCGAAGATATTAAACGTGTGTTCGCAAAAAAATAAAATTAGTCATTTTTTTTGGATCATCCTACTATACACGATATAGTTCAGCTGCTCATCCATTTACAAATACTTGACAATTTAAAGAGTGCCAGGACCATTGCATGTTAATCGCTCAATAAATTAGTAAATGGTTCTTTTTTTTAGACAAAGAATAAATGAAAGACAAAAAGTATTCGTGCACTGTCATTTATTGGACAAACGTTCAACGTTTATCCTGAATAGAATTTCTCTACGTTGAAAAAATATGTACATATTTCTCTGTATTTTTTACAATAATGAGCCTGTCATATGAAGGAAATTATTTAATTTTTTTCAAACGAGTGACTTGGAATATTCTTAAATATTCATTTTTCATGTAGAAATAGTATATTGAATTTGTTAAAATCGATTAAGGACGTATGAGTAATATTTTTTTTAATTGTGGCAAATTTTTAATCGTTTTACAAAGTGGTTCAAGCATGAAGTTCTCTAGACTTCATGAGTTCGAGGGTTACTAAGCCTCAAAGTTGCTGAGATTTTGCATTGCCTTTTTATAAAACATTCGAACATGTTCCCCGAATATAAACTTAAAAATACGAAATTTTTGTGAATTTTTTAATACATTTGCAGTTGTTCACATTAAAAAAATTTTTATTTGAATAATTGAACAATGAAAACAACGTAAAATGTTTTAATTGTTGATAAAATATGCTCAAATTGTCAATTGATAGTGAATTCAAAGTCTAAGTTTTACGATATTGAACGATAAGAATTGACTTAATTGCTGGGTTTGTCTGGCCCATACGTCCTTAATCAAATTTGTACAATATAATTATTGTACAATATAACGATTGCACAAATTAATTATTGTACAATATAATTATTGTACAAATTAATTATTGTACAATATAATTATTGTACAAATTAATTATTGTACAATATAATTATTGTACAAATTAATTATTGTACAGTATAATTATTGTACAAATTAACTATTGTGCAATATAATTATTGTACATTATAATTATTGTACAAAATAATTATTGTACAAATTATTATGGCCTACTTAACATTTAGCGAACGTTAACTAAACACTCGCGAATTTATCGGCGTGACGTCGTCAATTCCGTACAATTTTGAGAGAACTTCGCCACAGCGACTGGCAATTTTAATCGTGGCATGTTTATCGGCACGAGATTCGCCGATATTGACAATGGCGATTGGTTTTTTCGCCTCGACGGCCTGCAAAATGATTCTGTAACCGGAATAGGTCGTTATCGAAGTTCCAAGAACTAAAAGGGCGTCAGACTGATCCACATTGTCATGAACTTTCTCGACGACTTTTCTCGACACGTTGTCCCCAAAAAATACGATATCCGGCTTCAATATACCGCCGCAGTTTGTGCAAGGAGGGATTTGGAATTCGTCCACCTGATCCTGTAAAATTTTTCAATAAATTATTAAGGATGGATCAGATAAGGATGAATAAGATATTCTAGGAAAAAGTAAATTCTTGAAGTTCAATTCGTTAATGATCATTACTTTCGTAAAAAATTAAAAAATTTAATTTTCCAATAATTGAAACGACGTTTTTTTTATAAAAATTGAATACTCTCGAAATATTTGATACAAGAATTAAAATTTTAACTTGATGTTTAATTAAAAATTTTTATCTAATTCAAGTTCATCAGACAGAGCGAAGAAAATGTAAAAAATACCTGAGTCAATTCAACATCGCCGTCAGGCCTAATTTCCAAACTATCGGCAGTCATGTTTGGATTGAGATCTTTGAGAATTTTTTGGAAGTCGAACCTGCTGATTTTTTTGTCGCAGGACAGACACATGACCACGTAAGCTGTGCCGTGAAGTTCAATGACGTTTCTGCTTCCTGCTTTGGTGTGAAGTCTGTCAACGTTCTGGGTGACAACGCAGCCCACTCTCCCCTTTATTTCAAGGGATCTCAGGGTCTTGTGAGTGACATTGGGCTCGAAGGAGGAAAATCTTGGCCAACCGACATAATTCCTCGCCCAATATCTCCTTCTCGCCTTGTCGCTTTTAACAAAATCATGATAAAGGACGGGTCTTCTGTTGCTGGTCGCATACAGTCCTACGTCCTTTGATCTGTAATCAGGAATGCCACTCTCCGTTGATATTCCTGCTCCTGTGAGAACGCACAGGCGACCCTCCCGATCCAAAAATTTTTTCAGCAAGTACAAGTCTTCCTCCGTCGCTGGCTGGCATTTTGGTACAAAAGCGAGACTCGTGAGGAACCGAGAACCTATTTATCACAAAAGTATTATATTTAAAAATTTTATTTTTAATTTTTTAACTTGAGTATTTCTGTAATTATGTGATGAAAGTGTTATTACAATTTTTTAAGGTGAATTAAAAAACAGGAGATATAAATACAATTTTGAGAGGGTATTATTTGTGATATAGAAAACAAAACTTGGAAATTTTAGGGTCTGTTGCCAGGCAAATTATTGCAAACGAGCTAATCAAAATTTATATTTTAGCGATGCTTTCATGGGAGATTATTATATTTTCATAGAATAGGACATAATATATTTTGACAAAAATGGGGGAGATTTTGTTCAAAATTGGAGTACTGCAAGATAAAATCTCAAGCTTTCCAACGTTATGTGATAAACTGGGTATTGCCAGGGAATTTTTTAAAATAATTTCATTTAAAAACGATTCTGTATAAGAGTCTCAGAAACAAATTGACTATCGTGTGATCGAATATTGAGCCCAAACATGCAAAAAATGCATCTGTCAGTGCTGATCATTTGTAATGACATTAGTAATAACGTAATATTTTGATAACGCTAATTAGTATCAAAGATAATCATGCAAACTTAACATTTGATTAAAAAATTCAATAGTAAGAAATAGGCTGTGAATTTGAAAAAAAAACCATTGCTTTTTGGTTATCCTAGGTTGTTATTGTCATTTTTCAAAAACAAAATTAATAATTCTGTTGTCTGTTGCTTATCAATAAAATGTCAAATGACATTTTATAATAACTGTTATTTATAATAAACTATATATGAATGAAGCATCAATATATAGAAACTGTATAATATTTTGAAAGTTAATGATACGTTTTATAAAGTTTTTTGACTAGTATTGTCACTGATAAGCCACCATAAAAAGGTATTCTTGTAATTTCATAATAAAAGTGTTTCTGTAATTTTCTAACAAAAGTATTTTTATAATTTTTATTCACGTCACTTCCACAATGGAGACAAAGTGTTCTCCACTCTCTTTGAGGTTATATCGAGGCATCATTTTTAAAATCTCACCTGGATTAAGTCTCGAGTTTATATATTTCAAATTATAAAATAATTTCACACTGGAGTTCGTCATTTTTAATTAACTTTTGTCCCAGTCATTGCGATAATTCCCATTCGATTAATTCCGTAATATGTAACAGGAGCAGACGACAAAACAATTTGACAGGAGAGAGAAAAATAACCACCCACGCTTGTTGTGACAGCTGCAGAAAACGATTATACCTTAAATCGTTACAAACGAATGTCTTTTTACCAATAATTGTAAAGTTGTTCGCTTAGTTCGCGTATTCGCCGTGTCGCGACTGCGCGTCGCTCCGGACACGCCGCATCTGTCTCAAATTCAAATTACAAAATGGAGAGTTGAGTATCGCGACCGTTACAACAGTTCAATCGTGTTGACCGCGTCAAACAACGTGTACACCGTGCAAGGGTGAAAAATATTCGGTTTTCCTTCGAAATATTCGTTTCTCTTTCAAAATATTAAAGCGACCGAGACGCCAAGTATGAAGAAAGACCGAGTGCTTTCAGAACGAGAAAAATGATTTTTTCGAACCGCGCTGGAACTTGTTGAGACTCGAAGCGATCGCTTCGAGGCTCGTCTGTGATCGAGAATTCGATTCCTTCACGCGTCTTTCCAGCTTCGCGAAATCGCGATCGCACGATTAGAAATTGCGAACGCGAGCGAGGTTATGTCGCGTTTTTAGGACGAAATAAGGAAGAAAGTAAGTACACGCGCCGAGGGGAAGCTTTGGCTTCTTTTCCAAGCGTCAGATGTGACAATGTAACAAAAAGTTTCTCACCCTTTTCATCTCTTACGTCGATTATTATATTTCTGGACGACGTAGGTCGATTTTTTTAATATTCTACTTATTTTCCTTTCGTTTAACTTTTTACAATTTTTAACGTCAACATTTTTGTTTTTTTTTTCTGAATTTAATTATTCCTGTTCCACTTTTTGCCATTTTTTTCCATGACTTTGAAGTTCGCGTCGTTGGAACGCAACGAGTTTTTTAAAATTTATCCAACTTTTTTTTTCGTTTCTTCTTCAAAAAGTCGTTAAAATGAAGCCTCTAAATACAAAAAAAAATCAGTCCTATGGAACCCAATCCTTTTAGGGGTGAAAAAATGAAGAAATTCTGTCATTCCCCATGTGTTTTCAAATTCGTTGCGTTTCAATTATGCAAATTTCAAAGTCATTTTTTTTCCTGTTTTTCCATATTCCATTTTTTCTTGCTCTGTATTCCATGCCGATTTTTCTGTTTTTTCGTATTCCATTTTTTCCTGCTCTGCAGTCCGTGCCGATTTTCCTGTTTTTTCGTATTCAATTTCCTTTTTCCCTCCTCAATGCGTCCGCAGCCAACTTACTCCTTAACCTTGTATCGCATTTGCATTAGGATACGAGGAAACTGCGGAAAATCCGTTTCGATACGGTCGAGAATGTTTTTCTGTTTTTTTTCGAAAGCTTGGTACTCCGAGAAACCAGAAAAACCTGTTTCCTGCTCAGAATTTTGATGCGCGAGCGGTCACCCATCGCAGTACTGTCCGTGGACAGCGTTGCTTAATTTGGGCGACCGCTGAAGCCACACTCTGGCTGCGCTCTCAATTCCGTCGATTGATTTGTCTAATAATAATTGAATTATTTAAAAGTAGTTTACGAGTCTTAAAATTAATATTTTTTGGATATGCTCCAGATAAGAGAGAGTCAGAAAAAATTTGTAGAGCTGGAGGGATTTTCGATGGTAACCAGACAGAGGGGAAAGTCGGGAGCTATGGTCAAGGATGCAGAAAAAGCGCTTTCGCCGAGCCGGGCTCTGCGCCTGGTCAGCAGAGAATTGACACCACGGAAACTGTTGAAGGAATCTTCATCGGAGCAGGAGGAAAAATTTTCCAAAGAGATGCTGGAACTGAGTACGGAGATGGAGTTTAAAAAGAGAGAGTATCAGGACCGTCAGAAAAAATTGCTGGAGCTGCAGGACAGGGCGACCATGGACAAGGTGTCCTCTCTGGAGAGGCAGCTGGAGGAAAGAGGAAAAAAACTGGAAGTAGCGTCCAAGGAGAGGGACAAGCTGGAGAGAGATCTGATAAACAGCAAGTCAGAGATCGTCTCGATAATGCGAACCCTGGATCTGGAGCGTCAGGAGAGGAGAGACCTGGAGACGAGGGTTTTGGATCTCATAAAGAAAGCTAAGCGCAAGTGGGAACTGGCGGAGAAGGAGAAGATAGATCAGCTGAACAAGCACATAGAGTCGCAGACTGTCCGCATAACAGAGTTGTGCACGAGCAACAATGCGATAAGCTCCAAGCTTCAGAGAACGCAGTGTGATCTGGAGACTGCGAACGCTGAGCTGCACAAACTGAGAGTTTTCCAGGTGCAGTACAAAGAGTCTCTTGCGAAAACTCGAGAGCTCAGTCGACAGAGTGCCCAGGGAGTTGAGAACAAGCTAGAGGAGATTGCGAACAGAACGCACAATCAGCTTGGTGAACTGAGACTGAAGCTTGAAGCGGAGATAGCCAAGAGCACGGATTTGGAAGCCAAGCTGAGGCACGAGCAGGACTCGAATCACTGTCGTCTCTCCAGGCTGAACGTCGCCCTGGAGCTGGCGCAGTCTGAGCTCAAGGACTGTCAGGAACAGCTGAGAAGCACCAAGGCCATGATCCCCGCCAGAGACACAGAGATCGAGACCCTGAGGAATCAGTTGAAGGAGAGATCGAAGGAGCTCGAGACGATCCCCCTTGCCGAGCAGACGATCGCAACTCTGCAGGAACAAGTAGAAAAGCTGCGTCTGGAGAACGAGCAGCTGAAGACTCAGCTAGACGTGGCCAAGTCCGACCTGAACGAGACCCTGATAACGGTCGAGCGAAACGAGGCTCTCACGCTGGAAAAAATGGACCAGGACAAGGTGACGCTTCAGCAGAGGCTGCAGCATTCCCTGGCCAAGGAGGAGGAGCAGATGCGCAAGGTGAGCGATCTCGAGGACCTCCTCAAGCGTCTGGAACAGAGCGTAACGAAGCTGGAGGCCGAGAACGCGAGTCTGAAGCGTTCGGAGCGGGCCTCGACCTCGAGCTTCAAACCGGGACCGTCGACGCAGCAGGAGACCGAGCAGAAGATCGCCTTCCTCGAGCACCAGGTCGAGAGATTGGAGCAGCATCTGCAGACCTCCCGCGAGAAGGTTGCCTCCGAGAGGCAAATCGCCAAGGAGGCTCAGACCGAGCTCTGGAAGAAGAAGAAGGAGCTCTCGGACGCGAATCTCGACAAGAGGATCGCCGTGAGGGAGGCCAAGACTGCCGAGGACAAGGTCAAGGCGTTGATCGAGGAGAAGCAGCGACTGACGCAGCAGCTCAACGCCAAATTCAAGGAGGAGGAGGAGAAGTCGAGAAAACTGCTGAAAGAGCTCGACAGCGCGAAATCGTCACTGGCGGAAGTTACCCGAGAGTCTACCAGGCACAGGCTCCACGCGGACTCGGCGCAGAACGCGCTCACCCAGGCGAACAAGCAGATCGAGGAGTTGCAAGCGTCGAGCGCGAGCCTGAGACGAGAATTGGACTCGACCAGGAAGCAGCTCCGCGGCGACGAGGACCGCGTGGACGCTCTGATAGCCGAGAACAAGCGTCTGACCCTCAGAATAACGAAGCACAACGAGGAGAAGAGCGAGCTCGAGGCTAAGATCCAGAAATACGAGCAAGAAGTTAAATCTCTCCAGGTAAACATCGATCTTCTCAAGGAGACCTGCACCGTGCTGGAGGAACAACTGACCGATTACGAGAGACTGACGAGCGACCACGAGACTCGTTCAAACACCCTGATCCAGGAGTGCATGAAGCTGCAGAAGGAGCTCGAGAACGCCGAGCAGGAGTTGAGGGAGGCGAAGCTTGCCCGGAACGAGGAGAAGTCGCGTCGTTTCGAGGCTGAACAGACGGTCGAGAGGCTCGAGTCCGAGGCGAGCGACACGGCTGCGGAGAGGAGCAACCTGTCGATACAGCGCGAGCAGTACAAGAAGCTCGCCCAGGAACTGACGAAGCAGGTCGCCGGGCTGAACTCCAAGTGCGGCGAGCTCGAGTGCGACCTCGGCGAGGTCCGTCGAGCGCTCGAGGCCGCGAGGGCGGAGTCGCGCGTCGTAAAGGAGGAATGCACGCAGCATCTTACGAGGATGCACGAGCTCAAGGAGGCGAATGCTTGTCTGATGGAGGACCTCCAGGCGAACGTCGACCAGGGCCAGGAGCTCAGGATCAGGATCGCCGAGCTCGAGTCCGTCCTCGACGACATACGACAGTTCTACCAGGAGCGCGAGGTCAAGGCCGAGGGGACGAGGTACCAGCAGACGAAACTGATCGACTATCTCACCCTGAAACTCGAGGAAGCTGCCAAGAGGAAGAAAACCGTCTGCGACAAGATTTTCGGGACTAAGCAGAAGGAGAACGTCCCGCCGACCGGCACCGGGATGCCCGTCGGTTATCGCGAGCTGGAGAACCAGCTGGCCAGCGAGAGGGCCAAGGTCAAGACTCTGACGGAGGAGCTGCTCGCGATGAAGGCCAGCAACGCTTCCGTGCCCCTTTCCGAGGTCCCGCTCTCCCCGGAATCGAAGCGAGCCCTCGGATACGTCGTCGACAAGCCCGACGATCCTGTGACGAGACAGGGTTCCATTCAGAGAATGAGGCACAATATTCCCCACAGATTTAACACCGAAATGTCCATGAGGGCTGGAAAATGTGCCGCCTGTCTCGAAACTATCCAGTTCGGAAAACGCTCCGCCATTTGCAACGAGTGCCACTTAATGACGCATCTCAAGTGCTCCCTCCTCGTCCCAGCCAACTGCGGACTTCCTGGGGACTACGCGAGACACTTGAGCAAAAATTCGTGGCAATCAAGCGACTCGAGCATCTCGAATCTGGGCGGTAGCGTCCAGACTCTGGCTCTCGACGAACCTGATAACGTTGAACTGGTGAGCGATCGTTCTCGTAAAATTACGATTGTGTTAAGGAGTTTGGCCACAAATGGCGAAAATAAATGAAGTTTTGCATGTTAAAAGTATAGGGAAATGAAATTTGTTAAGAGCGTGATAAAAATTAGAGATAATGTTCTTTGTCACTAAAGAAATTTCTATAAATTCAGAAAAAAAATGGTCTACATTGTTTTCGAGTAATCGAGTAGTAAAGTTCCGTCCTTATACA